>OOFE01050222.1:2605-20529 GCA_900323365.1 Monocentris japonica
ACCCCCCCCCCCCCAATCAGGAACACAACTAGACAAGGTCATGTCACAATTTGAGAGGTTTAGAGAAACCACAATCCATGTGCCATTGTATACCACATTATTTGGCTCTGTCTGTTGTGGTTGTGCTTCTCCTGCTACCGTGACAACCTCTCTGGGCTAATGCGCAGTATAGAAACACAGCTGAAACATTCCCACTGACTTTGCCACTTTAAGGCAATCCATAACAAATGACCAAAAAACAAAACCAGTGTCAAACACATTACATAATAATCACTATAGTCAAGATAATGCTGCAGAAAACCCCTGTATTTTAAAATGGTACCCCCATAAATGAGGTTTCACTTATCTTGTTACCAGTATCTGCAACCTCATTAGGGCTTCATTTCCACTACAAGCCCTTGAAGTATTCCAGTATTCTTTCTCTGGACGTAACACATCAGGGTCTTCGCCCACAAAGAATAGCCAATTAAAGAATAATCATATCATGCGAATTGTTTGTCAGCCATCAGAATGGATTAAATGGGATGTCACAGCATGCGTTAATTGCATGTGACTTGGAATCAGTCCATTGGAGTGGCTTTCTTCTCTTCCTTTTAGACACTACGTGCTTTCACAAACTGAAGTGAAGAAAGATGGACACCTAGTGGCAGAAGCACTAGTCGATTTCATAAAATAAGATTATTTTGAAGGAACTGCGTATTCCTTTGCTTTGATCTTACCTATTTTCTCAAGGGAAAGTTGTGCTAATGAACAGCACTTTTTATTAATAGTCCAAAGCTTTTATCTCTGCTCTTACCCTGGTGGTAATTCTAGTATAAACCAAGCATATATTGCAGCGAATGTATATGTAATTGGACTTTTAGAGTCTCAATATCAGAGCTTTAACTCTTATCAATGACCCATATAAGAACAACCCCACCCTTTTGCTGTAATGTCTTTTCATGCTCTCAATTATACTAGAATGAACAGCGGACAGTGAAATCGAAAGCCAGTGTTTTTCCTGCCCTGAGAGGTCTGTCAGAGGTACAGTAATAGTCTGTTCCACGAGAGCCCCAGCTGTTGTTCTGCTGAGAGAGGTCATAAAGAATTTGTCAAAGTGAACCCTTCTGACGGTTGAGGAAGATTTATAGGATCCTGTGTCCCCCACCTGCTCTTCCCTCACCTCACCCCCGGCCCCCTCCACGTCCCCAGTCCCACACACGCGTATTAGTTTCTTCCTTTCCATACCACTGCTGCAGAAAATCTGGAGGTGGCTTTTCATCTGCTGTTCTGCCCTTCTTCTCACTGCTTGTTAGAGCTGACAGAAATAGTAAGCTTGCTGACTCACTACACACGTCTTCACAGGGAGCAGGTGCTGTCAACAAGCACAGGAAAACATCATCAGTTCATCTCAGATCAAGAGAGTGTTGTGAAACTCATCAGTGTATTCAAACACAAACTACTTTCCTCCATTGTTTGATGAAACAGCAGTTGTTCAGATGTCTCTAGATCGTTCAGAGGCGCAGGCAGGCAGTGCACCAACTCGTGATCTAGGTATTTACACATGAACATACAGTCAGATTCTTCTTAAGTTCTTACTGCCATTTGATTTGATGGATCTTTTATAAAGAATCTTAAGTCAAGTGAGACAGAGGTAGTGTCCTCTATGGATCCATGGTAAATAGTGGTATGAAGTGAGGTACACTGTACACAGGGTTTAGAGAGTGATAGTTTATTGACCTGATTGTTGCAACAAACCAACCGTTTTCACATTGTCATCCGCCCTAGTGCATTTAATCAATCTTAATACTGAAGCTATTGGACTTAGCAGTACCTGGGTTCCCCACAAGCAACTTAGCACCAGGTGCATTTTTGACATTGACTCAATGACACAATGACTCAAACACTTTCTTAGTGCTGTGATAAGGAATCTCTCCACTAGAGTCACAAATAACTGAAGCTGGTGAGCTGAAGCTTAGCTGGAACAAAAGCTTGGCTCCTTAAGACCAGATTGAGCAGCCCTGTTATATGCAATTTGCCAAATTAAGGCACAGATCAAACGTGTAGGAAAATAAACATGTATCTCTATTGTATATATTTACATGCTTTCTCAAGCATTTCAGTTCTCCAGTAATCACATGTATTTACAATTTGAGAAATAAAACTGCATTGAAACATATAAGTGTAGCGATCAAAAAGTTACACACAATATCATAAAATTTCACATTTTGCGTATACATACATTCTTAAGAGCGCCAAAAATCTTTCTTATGAAAAGTACAGTATTTAGATCACCTTTGTCCTTTCTAAAGTAAGAACAGGGGCTCAGACCTTTGAAGTGTAAAGCTGGTTGAAGGAACACTATCTGCATGGTCAAGCTCCAGTCAGGTACTATGGTCACTACGACAGCAATGCCTTTATAAAAGGTGCCTCAGGCCTGGTAGAGAGGCACCACTCTCTTGATGGTCTGCCTACACATGGGGCAGGTGGGTTGTGGAAGGGCCTGGTAGCAGCTAAAGCAGCAACACACGTGCCCACAGTCCAACAGAACGCAGCCACGTGGCTGGCTGAGGCAAACCACACAAGCATTCTCTATGGGTACCTCACCCTCAGCTTGAGAGGCCTCGGAGCCTGCTGATGCAGCTCCCACTCTTGGGGGTCCAGCTCCCAGTCTCTCGAACTCCCTCCTCAGCCGGTCCTGCTCCCAGCGCACCCTCAAGTTGCGGTAGTAGCGACTACCAAGCCAGAGGAGGCCCACAGCCCCCGCTAAAGCAAAAACAGAGGCCAACACCTGCCACACAAACGCCTGGCTATCCTGCTCCAGTCTCAGTGTCTCGAAGTCTGATGTGCTCAAGAAGTACTCTGAACCATCAGTAGGGGGACGCAGCTTCAAGACCCGGTCTGTGTCCAGTATCAACTCACCTACGCCTGTAAGAGTAGCACCCACCTGTAAAAAGAGGGGGGTAGTTGTGTAACATATCGTTAGGATCAGCTCATCTATGTTAAGACTATCAACATGCTGACCAGTAACTCAAGAGGGGTTAGACTAACAACTGACCTTGAGCATTTCTTCAGTCTCCAGCTGCCCTTTAGGCTTCTCCCCACTCAAGTATTGTCCGAGGATGTCAGTGAAGCCATAAGTGGCCTGGTGGAACTTCTCATGGATGATCTCCATGTCCAACCCAGAGGCCTCCAAGGGGCACAGGACCCTGACTGTGGCCTCATCTGATCCCACCAAGCTGAAGGGCACTGCATTCACTCTCTGGTGCAGCACTCGCTCACTGTCTGTCCTGCAACAGGGAGTGGGTGGGGGTGTGGGATTACAGTGAGTCTCTTTTAGCCTATATGTTGCTATAGGAAGAACATCAAATATTTTATGTCCTTGTTGCTGTAATATGGAGAGAAACAGGATCATATCAATTAGATCTGTGCAATTCATCCAAAAAATATTGAAATTGCAATATTGACTGTTGCAATTTCTAAAATTGCAAAAGGCTACAACTTGGTTTGCTTATACAATGCAGCTTCTGAACTGCTGAGCTGGCCCTTTCAAGCTAGAAGGGAACATAACATATGCCATTTGGTGGATGCTTTTATCCAATGTGCCTTACAGTACCATGGCCACATATATGTCTTGCATGGGAGGCCAAAGTGGGAGTCAAACCCATAACCATAGCAATATTTGTGTTACACTCTACTCATTGGTCAGTTTATCATTTTAGCCTGTGATTGGTGGTATAATGTGGTTTCTGAACTGTTGAGCTATCTGTTTCAAGCCAAAAGGGTCAGCCATCCTGCTAGCCTGTCATTCTTAAGAGTGAGGGTGAAGTTGGAAAGTTTGGGTGAGATGTTATTGACTAAGTGTAAGCTTAAGTGTAGGTGAATACAGGTCTTATCAGTGTTGAGAGTTGGTGGGTATGGAGTCAGGTGGCTGTGGTGGGAGGTGCCCATTCAATAACCCAAACCCACATGACATATCCACTGTCACCCACCCCACTTTCCTCTAACAGATTCTGTGTACTGATAAATATCATGTTGTATAGTATCATAATGTTGTATTGCATTATTGTCTTGGTGTTGTAGTTCTCACCAAGTGCGGGCAAAGCCGTTCCATACTAGCTTGTGTTCTCGCAACATGAGCTTCTGCACCACTCCAACACTTCCATCTTGGAACTGACTCCTCAGAGGCTCCCCTACTGGTTGCACTGCCCCTACACACATGCACACACGAGATAGAGAGGGGTGGGGGGATAAGTATACACATTTTTCAAGGAGAAGACATGAGTCAACTCCTGTCTGGATCATGGACAGCAAAAAAAAAAAACAAAAACAAAAACAAAAAAACAGATTACCTTCAATGACAACATACTGCAAACACTTCCCTGGAGTAACATTCAAAATGTCTGTGAGTTTTCCATTTAAAGTCAAGTGTGGAGCATCCTGACAACACAAGAAACAGACCATGTATATAGTATAGCTGACCATATGCACAATGCACTGCAGGACTGTCACCTACAGGACTGACATGCTCTATGAACATGGTCTAGAGCAAACAATACATCAGTCTTTAGCAGAGTGCAGATCAAGCAGTTTGTGGAGGATTAAGACACATAATTCCACAGCAAATTATTTTCCATTCCCCCTATAGCTTAGACAACATAAAACACATATTGCAAATCTTAAAAACAATATGTCAATAAAAAGTTATGTTCTGAACAACTACATATGATACAAAACTAACATTGAGTTTATCCACTGTCTTCCGTTTCTTTCTGTAGACATAGAAGAAGATGCCAGAAATGGCAAGGCTAGTCCCAAGACACAGTGCCTCAACAGTCCTCACGGGAAATTCATCCATTCCCTCTGTGTCTCCTGTCTCCTGCTTGAGAGTAGATCAACACAGTTAGGAAGACAGACATGTGATGTGAAAGAAGCTCGACATATACGAATGGGTCATGTGTCACTGTCATTCTGAGAAATGCTTTAAAATGTCTACAACATCTGCTAGGTGGCATCGAAGACCCTAAATTAGCAAAACCGCTATCTAGAATTACAGGAAAGTTTTTCGGGTATAGCAACAGTAGCCGAGAGAATAATAACAAACTATTTGCTAGTGGTAACGCTAAGATAGGTAACATGTTAACTCATTTGTTGTGCTGTGAGGCTATTTCGCCTGATTTACACAACTAACTAACGTTAACGCTATTAGGTTAGCTAGGTTAGCTAGGGGCTAGTTTATATTGCTAGGCCAGCGGAGGGGGGGGGCAACCGTGACCTCTAAAACGTTTTTAATCTCTGCAAATGATTCACGAGCGACTACAAGTCATGCATTTAAAAGATGTCATAACTGTCCAATACGATTAATTCCACATCTACCTGTCAGAAAAAGTCTCAAGTTGTCATTCCCGGAAAAATGGTTGCCAATGTTTTGGTCACATGATGTGGGTGATGAAGCCAAAGAGCATCAAGACAAACGTTTCCTGCTTCATGTGACAGGGTACAACGTCGCTTGACACGCTTGTTGCGGCCTCTCCACGTCGCTACGCCGAGATGCCAGGAGGAGGTGTAAAGAAAAAGTCTCCCGGTCCACCGTCCCGAGTGTTGGGGAAACTTCACACACTATGGCAGGAGAAGTATATAATCCTGTTCAAAGCGGAGTATACACTACTGGTCGTTTCTGTTCTGTGGTTCCTGGAAATCGGGATCAATATATGGGTCATACAAAAAGTAGCATGTAAGTAGCCGCATGGCTAGTTAGCATGCTAAGGTGTTTTGTCTTTGTTCTGAACGTAGCTAAATGCTTACTAGATAGCATTAGCAGACTGTCCATCTACTGCCACCTGTCAAAGTGAATTTACTGCCCCTGCATGACCACGTCCATCCGTCGATGTCTCCTGTGCTCCATGTTAAATGTCAGTTCTCATTTCCAGCGCTTTCTATTTCTAAAAGATTTGTGTAAAGTTGTTATTCTGATTGGCAACAACGTTCTTTTATTCTTGTTTCGCTTCCAAAAAGTCTGGAAAACGGACAAACAACTTACGTATTTGCAGTATTTAGCTACTTTAGTGTGACTGTTGTAGGAATTAATATCATCTCATTCAAATGTACTCCTCTGTGTAATGTGTATGTGTGTGCATTGCATGCCATTAGTCATGACAAATCAAATAAAGTAAGTGGTTAACAATACTGACAACGTCGTATTTCGTATTTTTTAAAATTGTTTTCATAATGTGAGCGTTGTGAAGCCCATTGAGGCTAACTGTCATGAAGTGGTATGCCAATACACTTGACAATAATGTTATCGCACTTTATTATTATAGCACGTTACTCCGTCACGCATGATCATTGGTGTATCTCCTATTCTGCAGACACAGAGATAGACTGGAAAGCCTACATGGATGAAGTAGAGGGAGTCATCAATGGTACCTACGACTACACCCAGCTTAAAGGAGATACGGGTCCCTTAGTGTGAGTTTCAAAGGCCCACATTGCTGAAGTTCTCCAGCAAGCCACTCAGCATCCAACCTATAGGTATATGTAGTGTGATTACCCATAACTCATGACTGCAGGCTAATCCAACTAGCACCTTGTTGTTTCAGGTACCCCGCTGGCTTTGTCTACATCTTCACAGCTCTGTACTACATCACCAGCCATGGGGTGAACATCCGTCTGGCTCAATACCTTTTTGCTGTCTTCTATCTCATCACTCTGCTGTTGGTTTTCAGGATATACCACCGCACTAAAAAGGTCAGTCCACAGTTGCTTGTGACAAAAGTCACATTTACCATGCAACACTGTTAAAATGATACAGCACTAAACTGCAGTGCTGTGCTTACTAATGTTTTTGCCACTGGGGAGCGGTGAGCCAAATTCAGGCCAGTCAGTTAGGGTGACCCTTAATTTCTCTATACCTGTACCTGGATGCTATCAAACTCATTGTGGTGCTTCTATGGTAAGCCTGCTAATGGTTCAGTTGCTAACATTAATTAGAAAATAGAAGGCAGCTGATAAACCAGGGAGCCAGAGAGGTGAGATCACATTGGTAAGGATGAGAAATTATATACGTTTTGTGCCTTAGCTGGTGTAGTGTATAGCCAGTTACTGTGCCATCTGGAGGACTTAGAGTTCCTTAATGTGTCAGGTCATAAACTCTTGTCCAGAACAATGTAGTCAAGTCAAGCCAAGAACTTTATTTGCCACATACGCATACAGGATGTGCAGTGAAATGAAAAGTGGCAATGCTTACGGGATTGTGCAAAAAACAGTAGCAGCATTTACAATAAAAAAAAAAGAGGCAACAATATTTACAGTAAAAACGAAGCACACTATTTACAATAGTTTTAAATATACATTGGGGATCTGAAAAAAAATATGAAAATATGAGAAAATATATAAATATGTGTAGTCGCTAAGTGTGTGTGTGTGTGTGTGTGTGTGTGTGTGTGTGTGTGTGTGAGTGCATAAGAGGGGCAGTGTGTGGAGCTTGATGTATTTCTTGGCGTTAGTATTTCTACAAAAGTCACACACTTCCTCTGCCCCTTCCTTCTGCCACGGACTTTTCATCATGGACTCCTGCCTGTCACGTACTGATCCGCTATACACACACCCGATCATCGCGTAAAACAATCACACAACACCACTTTAAAACCTCCCTGATTTGCACACTTCCCGTCACCTACCAAACTTCGATGAGCTTCTTAGCGAATTGCCTACTATCCTGTGAGTTCTCTACTCCTGTAAATTGTGCTGTCACTGTGTTAAATCCTGTGTGCCTCTTGAATGCAGCAACCACACATACAACATACACGCACACACACACACACACACTTACCAAAAATTCCTCGCTATTACTTCAATAAACTAAAGAGAAGAATTCCTGTGACTTGGCCTTTTATGCTCTGACCGACATACCACTGTGATTCAACCCTCTCATGACCCTAGCAATACAGTCTGCTTTCCTAACTTCAAAAAGTATTCCAATATTATTTAAGGGGTAAATAATAATAATAATAAATAATAATACAATAATATAAAAATAACCATGAGATGCCCAGATTAGGAAGCAACACTACTGTATTCTGTCAGTAATGACCATGTTAGTCGAGCTTGTTCTTTCCCTATTATCTCCATCTCTCTTCTGCTTTGATGGAGGTCCACATGTGCCTTGACTGAATTAAACTCACCTGCTGTCTCAACTCTGGCTGATCTGAACCATTGGGTTTACCTGACAACAAAATTAAAGTTCCACCCTTGAAAGAATCTGTACTTGTTTATCTCCTTGCTTGTTTCCAGGTTCCTCCCTATGTGTTCTTCTTTGTGTGCTGTGCCTCCTACCGGATCCACTCCATCTTCGTGCTGCGTCTCTTCAACGATCCAGTGGCCATGATGCTGCTGTTCGGGGCTGTCAATCTGTTCCTGGATGGACGCTGGACCCTGGGCTGTGGCCTTTATAGGCAAGTGTGGACACCTTGATGGCCGAGTACAGGGCAGCCTCTCACTTAATGGTCTGGTCTAGAAGAACGTATTTGATGATGACTGTGGTGCATTCCTGTCATGGTTTGCTGTACATCTTCATAGCTTACCAATGAGATGATATTTTTTTGCCATCTGTGACATGATAAATTACAACTCTGTCTCTCTCTCTTTCTGACAGTTTAGCAGTGTCTGTGAAAATGAATGTGCTTCTTTTTGCCCCTGGCCTTCTCTTCCTCCTCGTGTCTGAGTTTGGTTTGATCAGGACTATCCCCAAACTTGCTGTGTGTGCAGCCATACAGGTAAATATTCCTTATGATGGTGTGCCACTGTTGTTTACTTTCATATATTCTACACTGTGTGGCAAATCAGGCTTATTTTACCATAATACAATCAATATTTTCAGCTTTGCCAAGCCTCATCTCACTCTCTTCCTATCACAGCTGTTGCTGGGTCTCCCTTTCCTGATGGACAATCCCATTGGTTATGTGAGCCGGGCCTTTGATCTGGGCCGTCAGTTCATGTTCAAGTGGACTGTCAACTGGCGTTTCCTGCCGGAGTGGCTCTTCCTGAATCGCTACCTCCACCTGCTCCTGCTGGCTGCCCACGTGCTCACCCTGCTGCTCTTTGCCCTCCGCCGTTGGAAGAGGTGACACAGACATTGGCAGTGCCAAGGTTATCGTCAGCATTGTAGCCTGAGATGAACTGAAGTAGAAAATCTTGCCAGTTTGTTTGTTCCAGTACACCACAGGCATTGGCTCAGGGGTAGTTGATCCTGTGGACTCCAATGGAGGTTTGCCAGCTGATAGAGGAAATGTGATGCTGGGTGTATGGGTGTATGGGTAGCTATAGCCTACCTATAGCCTATATATACTGTATATACCTATATATGACTACCTATAGCCATATTTCATAAATAGGGCTCTCAACCCTCAAGGAAGGTGTTAATAACGTGTCTACTGCAGTCTACTCATTGTAGTCATTGTAGTCAGGGTTTTTCCTGAAAAATAATACTCAACCTCCTCACTTACCAGGCCAGGAGAGAGCATCCTGGAGCTGCTGAAGGAGCCAGGCAAGAGGAATACCCCCGCTCAGAAACACACTGTTGATCATATCCTTCTATTACTTTCGAGTCTTTCATTGTCTCCCTCCTCAACGGACACACCATGTTTTCAAAACTGTAGCCTCAAATGACATATTATGACAAATATTATTATATACATCACTTTGAACAGTTACAGCCACTTGTCACTAATGCTATTGCTTCTGTAAGTAGTTGGCAAAGCTACATTGGCCTAATATGTGTGGAGTAACATTGGTGAGTGAGTAAATGAATATGATGCTGCTATGCCCTTTGTGCCAGACCTTAACAGACAATCACAGATGGTGCTGATTCTGTTTACCTCTAACTTCATTGGCATGTGCTTCAGCCGCTCATTGCACTACCAGTTCTATGTGTGGTACTTCCACACGCTACCATACCTGCTCTGGAGTGGAGGAGTCAAGAAGCTGGCCCACCTGCTCAGGTGAGAAGAAAGCTGTGGACTAAATGCTAAACTATACATTCCACTTGGTTTAGTATTTATTTTCCAGTGTAGTAGATCGCCAAACTGTCAATCACATGTTAATGCCATACTGCATATCCTGTGTTTGTGTGCAGGGTCCTGATCCTGGGTCTTATCGAGCTTTCATGGAACACCTACCCCTCTACTAACTACAGCTCAGCCGCCCTCCATGTCTGTCACCTCATCATCCTCCTCTGGCTGTGGCTGGCCCCAGCCCTCGCCCCGGCTCCGGCCCCAGTAGAGGTCCATGGAGATGTATCCGTGAAGGACAAGCGCCAGTGAGCTACGGCCTGACCCAACCCAGGGGTAGCGGGGTCTGATCAGCTGCTGAACAGCCTCCATCCTCCTCTTCGTGACTTCCTCGTAACACAGATGCAGGGGGAGGTCACTGGGGTAGTCTTAAAAAAAAGGAGCCGTTTGATGCGTCTCATCTCAGCTCTGCTTAATGTGAAGAGAGGTAGCATGTGGGTGCAGTCTGCAGACAGACACCTAAATGGGAAAGTTGTATGTGGTAGTCCCATGCAGTTGAAGACATGAAAGCAGGATAAAAATAGAGATACTCAGGTTCCATTTTCAAATAGATCATTGAAAGTGTGGAGTATAGTTCGAAGGAGAATTGACTGTTTTGCTGTGTTGAAAGATATGTTAATAAAGAATGTTACATAGGCTATAAATTACTTATTTTTACATTAAGACTTCCTTCTGCCCATGATTCTTCTTGTCAGGTCATTTTTACTAGTTTGATAGATTTATTGTTAAGCATCTACCGGTGCACAAAAGGTTATTTTGTGGATTGTTTTAAGAGCAGTATATACTTTAAGACTGTCATTAATATTCCATGGAACTTGAACTTTACAGTCTAAGCTTTAAATCCAGACGTAAGCTTGTGAGATGTCCACTGGTCCAAAAACGGTCATAGAATTTGCTACAACCATGTAGAACTAAGCTGTTGACAATCATGGCTCCTTGTCTGTTTTGCTTATTTGATTGATTCAGCCTCTGCTGAACGGTGTGCAGTAGACGACAACCAACAAGTGTGAAGTTTTATATTAAGCTGAGCTGCCAGTGGACCTTAGTAAAGTGCAGATTTTCTTTAGTTTTTTTGCATGCATATTTCTGTTACACATGAAGACAAATGGCCTGATTGCAAGTATTTATTTTTATTTTGTGGAACAATAAATCACTGTAAAGAATCATTCATGAATTTATCAAACAGAGTCATCCAAATCACTCCCAAATTATACTACTTCATTACTTCAGTACCACCGGATTCTGATTATACATTTGGCAAAGTAATACTTTATACATCAACTATAAACTAAAATCAAGTAAAATAGTAAAAGCTAAAATAGTACTAGTAAAAGCCTATTCAGAAGGCATTCTTGTGATTGCATAAACCATGTTTATAATAAAAGGCCACTTGGTCAAGTCAAGGGTATTCCTGTCACACAAAATATAATTTCTTACATCAATAGAATTTCTCATGTGCAACTTAACAATAGAATGATCTTGGCACTGGGATCTGGCATTAGTTTACCTGGCAGATAAAATCATACAGGATATAGTTTTTCATGTAAAGGCATTGCTTCATTGGAGTCACAGTCATAGGTAAAATGTGTCAGTAATCATACTGTTGATAAGGTCAGTAGATCTGGGTCAATTTCCCAGGTGATGATTGTCTCACATGTTATTGGGGTTATAACAAAGCATGTTCAACTTGATGTTCTCATCCCAGTGGCGCAGCAGTAGGAACAGCTGTCTGGCAGCTCCTTTTAGCCCAGCCAGGTCTACCCCCTCTGGCAACTCCTGACAGCGTAGCCAGAAGTCTGCCTTGGCCGCCACCAGCTCCCACTCCATGAAGTAGCCAGCGCAACGGTGCTCAAGCCAAGCAAGAGCCACAGCTGTAGCCCAGCTTGAGCCCTCCAGGTCCTCCTGAGCCAGCTGACTGCTCCCCTGGTCAGCAGCTACTGGGTCCACTGGAGAGCCCTCATAGACATCTGTCTCTGACCCACGACCACTATCAGCCTGGCCATGGCTCTGGGAATGGCCAACAGGTAGTTCCAGGGAACCCTCCTCAGAGCTAGGGAGGTCGGGAGGTGAGGTGATGGGGTCTCGGTCGGAGAAGTGCCTCCGGCGGAGCCTTGGTTCCAATGTCAGGGGAGTGTCATCTGGAGTGTGGTGGAAAGGAGGAGCAGGGGATTTGATGAGGGAGGAGGAGGAGGGAGGAAAGGAAACATGGTGATTAGTGGGACCACCAGGAGGCTTGGCAGAGGAGGAGATGGATGGAGCATTGGGGGATGTGCAGCGGAAGGGCGGACTGAGGCTGCGGCGGTGGAGGCTGTAGGGTGAGGCCCTCTTCAGGCGATCCAGTGGGATCTGAACGCAGTCAGAGTAGATCTCTGTCAGCAGGAAGGCTCCCGATGCCAGCTGGAGACGCACCTGAGGAGACACCATGCACATACACCAATCAGCCATAACATTAAAACCACCTCAACACCTTGAACTCTTTGTCATGTTCCTCAAACCATTCCTGAACAATTTCTGCAGTGTTGCAGGGCGCATTGTCATGCTAAAAGAGGCCACTACCATCAGGCAATACCGTTGCCATGAAGGGGTGTACTTGGTTTGCAACAATGTTTAGGTTGTCCTTCCTTGGACCACTTTTGGTAGGTACTAACCACTGCATACCGGGAACACCCCTCAAGACCTGCCGTTTTGGAGATGCTCTGACCCAGTCGTCTAGCCATCACAATTTGGCCCTTGTCAAAGTCGCTCAGATCCTTACGTTTGCCCATTTTTCCTGCTTCCAACACATCAACTTCAAGAACTGACTGTTCACTTGCTTCCCAATATATCCCACCCCTTGACAGGTGCCATTGTAACGAGATAATCGATGTTAGTCACGTCACCTGTCAGTGGTTTTAATGTTGTGGCTGATCGGTGTAGAGAGGAATGAATGTGTGCATACGTTTGCACATTAGTGCATCTGTAAATGTGCTTGTGTCTTACCAGAGGCAGATAGTCGGGAGCTTCACTCTCAACTTGTTTCTCAGTCTCTGCAGACAGACAGTGGGACTTCAGAGGAACCTGCTTTCCTGATGAAATCGAGGACCTCAGTCTGCCCAGAGGGAACCTGAAACGTAGAGGTTTTTTTTTACATTTGAACAGTACAATGCCATATTCACAGTTCATATTTCACAAGTCACATTTGTTTGTGTGCAAGTCTCACCTTGAGCCAAAGAAGCTCTCCATTGACTTGCTCTCTACAGATCGCTGTGAGCGAGTGGATGAGGCACCTGGTACGGCTGGAGGGCTAGCAGGGTAGGCACTGCCCCCCACATCTAAAAGAGAGGTGCAGAATGGAACATTGCACTATAAACTTATATCAGATAATGTAATGTTCCATTAATGTAGCTCCTCTTTAACCTGCATATACATTACATTGATTTAGCAGACACTTTTGATTGATTATAATCAAGCCAGTTCTGGTTCATCTCCACCTACACATATTTTCCCAATCAGTCCAGACTTTCAAACTGGCCTTCTGGTCACAAGCCCACTGGTCTAACCTCTAGCCTACGCTGACCCTTGAACATTTTAAATGAACAAGTGGTCAGCAGTACTTACTGGAATCCCAGGATGTAAGGCTACAAGGTGAGGCAGGAGTGTCATCCCTGTCTAAGAGACACAAAGACAACACCACATAATCTTGATACTGACTTTCTCAACCGATCCATAAAAATAACCATTAACCAGTAATGATGAGGGGGCTAAATACTCGACTACAGACAATGGGTGGAGGCACTGTCATACAGAATATCTACCTGTGGAGTTCCAAGTGCCCTCTATCTCTTCACTGTCTCTACTGGAGCGTTGTCGACCCAGACCAACAGAATAGGCCCTCTGCCTGCGACTCCCTGACTGGGAACTTGGCCTGTTCACCAGACGCACCCCTACACACACACACACACACACACACACACACAAAAAAGCAGAAGAGATGTGATAATCAGAGTTGATCCATGTCCACACAAAGTTATGAAATCAAGCCCTTGCAGTTCTCATTTATAATTGCTGTGTTGTGTGTGTGCACCGACTGGGTAGCATACCTGTGTTTTTTACTTCCGTGCCGTCTGGCAAGCCTTTGCTGGGGTTGCTGTCAGTAGCAGTGAAGGTTGTGTACATGCAGATGATGTTACAGCGCTTACTGGTCTGGATAGCTTTCATACGATACCGCTTAGCTGGGCCTGAGAAACCATCACACACAAGAACACCTGTACAGTAAGAGGTATATATAGTACTTAAGATAAGTGTGTATTGTGTATGTATGAAGATTATCACAATCAGAAATCAATTAGACAGAAATTCAGAAGTTTTTGGAGCAGTTTTTACACTTTAAACCTCACCATGTTCAATATCACTCTCCTTCTCTGCCATTTTCTCAAAGTCCCTGATAACAGATCGAGCAGTCAGTTGGTGAATCATCTCCTCCCACGGCTCCCCTCCTCCTCCTCCTCCACCTCCACCTTCACCTTCACCTTCACCTCCACCTCCACCATCACCATCTCCACCTTCCCCACCCCCTGTTGTCCCCTGGCCCTCAGGGGTCCAGAGGTGCCGCACGTTCACAGTGACCTCCCAGGACACAGGCCTGCCACCCAGTAAGCCATGAATGAGGGAGCGGCACTGGCCTGGAGGGGGATCCTCTGGGGGAACAGCAGTGAACAGATACTCGGGGTCTGTGAAGCTGTCCCAGTCCAGAGGAGAAGCAGGGAACAGCAGCCCATCTGAGGGTCAGAGAAAGAAAGAGAGTTATGGATGGATAGATGGATGGATGGAAGGAAGGGTCTCGCTTTTTCCAATACTAACTTACTGGAGTCTGTGAGGCTTCTGTGGGACAGTGCTGCTCTTGGGGTGGACTGTGTCTCCCCTTCACTTTCGTCCAGCCTCCCTCCCAATGTTTGGTCAAAGGACACCCTCTCTAGCGCTCTCCTCAAACGGTGCATGTCCAGCTCACCTTGGGGGGAGGAGAAACTCCGCACTGCCATGGTTGAACGAGCCAGAGCTTTCTGTCTCCGACGAGACTCATCACCTCCACACAGACGCCCATTCTGGATGTATGTGAAAGAATGAGGAAGAACAAAGAGGCTCAAAGTCTATAGGCTACGCTGCCGTTGTCTTTCCGCAACTAAATCTTTCTAAACTGGCTGCTAATTGCGCCACACTGGTCATTGATTAAAGGAAGGAATAAAGGATTTTTTCTTTGATTCATTTTTACCTTTTTTGCCCCATTATCAGTGCTTTCAGTGGAGAGGTTCTGTTGCCATGGTGAGTCTGCCCAGCGAGACAGGGTTGTCTTCTGTTCTGGAGGGGGAAGTTTCTCGAGGCCCTGGGGAAGGGACCCCGTATCCAGCAGGGCACCAGAGTGAGGGTCAGGTAGAAAGAGTCCACCTGCAGAGTCAGAGTTGGAGGAGGTGTGTGTGTGTGAGTGGGACTGTGTTTGTAGACCCCTCTCACTACTGAGGGAGCAGCGAGTGAGGACATACTGCTCCTGTATGTAGGACCTCTTCTGGATCCTCCTCCTCACGTCACTGGACCAGTCCAGCTCCCCACCTACGGAGGGAGTAGTCATATCTGTCTTTGATTTTATATCTACTGAGTATTCACTACACATTCAAGTTTCTTAAAAATATTTAAGTTCATATTCCTTTGATGATTGTCTGACCTGGGCTGGTGCCAGGGTCTGTGTCTCTGGCACAGGAGAACTCAGAGGAGATTTCTCTGGAGATCTCCCTCAGTGCCTCCTCCAAGTCAGTGCCATCTGCAGATGTCACCATGGGCAGGAGCTCTGAGGCAGGAGGAGGCGAAAGCTCATCATTTGATAGGCCAAACACTGAGCCCATGGAGCCACCATGTACACCCTTGTATCCATGTCCTTGAGCCTATCAAATAAGAGGGCTGTGGTTTGAGCACATAGATGAAAGATCTGTTGTCATATACAGACAAATGCACACTAACAGTACTGTGCAAAAGTCTTAGGCACATGTAAAAAAACAATACGTAAAGCTAAGATGCTTTCAAAAATAATGAAAAGTTTCTAAATTAAAAAAATATATATTTTAAAGGGCATTAATGTAAAATGCAGAAAACAAAAAAAAGGCCAAATTTATATAAAAGAAGACTTTTGCACAGTACTGTATACACGCCCCCCCCCACACACACGCACACTATATATTACTTCTTCAAAGAATGTAGTGACACATACCACTGTCTTTTTGTCTCTTAAATTAGACGTATCGTACAGAGTGCAATATCCAATCAGGCGATTTCCAGGGTAGAGCGGTGGGATCTCATTGGGTGAGAGAAGAGCCTCCATGTTGTCTGGCAAGTACCAGTCAATCCGTACATCAGTCAGCACAGGCTCAAAGGCCTTTTTCAGGGACTTGATTAACTGAGAGGTTAAATTGACTTTAGTCATAATACATCATATTGCCTGCCACATAATGTATAATGACAATTTTACAAATAAACGCACTGGAAAGGTTATATCTCTAAAAGGCTTATGACAAACATAAAAGCTTTCTGCTTTTCTCTCCCAAGCTAAGACATTATCCCCACAATTGTTCTGCAGTTCACGTTTTCTCCACTAGGTAGCAGTGCTGTCAGTCCTCTGACCTTGGGCTGAAGTCTCTCCTCATCAGCCAAGAACTCTGTAGTCCCTCCTGTCAACTTGGCAACGCCCTGCAGGAGCCTCTTGCAGGCTCGGGGACCAAGGCCCAGGCCAAAGCATCTGTAAAGGTATTATTGGCATTCAATTAGAGTCACATCCCCCAAGAAAACTCAATTATGATACCACAATTATCATGTGAGAGCCTCTCTACTCTCACTCTGACATAATTGAGTGATGCTTTGTGCTACCTGTGATATATGGATGTGTCTTTCTGTCACTCCGTATCGCCCACTCATCGCTTCAAGTGCCAGCCTTTTACACCGAATCAGACATGCAGATTTATCACTTTGTGAAACCTAATGGCATATAAAGAATTCCTCGTGCCTCAGTGAAGGGGACTTTAGCGTCCTCAAACAGACAGAACTGTTATTTGTGGCGCTGAAAGGGATCACAAGCCATTTGGGTAATTGAGAGGCTGAAAAGAGCAGGGGACAGACTAATTGAAAACGTTGAGGTCTGGAGTGCTGGCTCTAAAAACAGCTGTCTGAATGGCTAGATAGTGTTTGTACTGCGTGTATAACCATATTAACAAACAAACAAAACTAAGTAAAAACTAAAAGTGCTTGGTGGTGATTTCTGTGAAGATGTATCACCATAAGGAGATAGTCACCCTTTTAAGGTCTAGGATGAATTGAGGTTAGACTGCCATGTCAATAGCATTCATTGAACTTCCATGTGCATGTGCATAGTTATATGGGGACAGCAGCAATACAGCGTTGGACAAAGCCGATCTAACAGGAGAATACTAATGAGGGATAAATGGAATTATTGAGCAATGCCCAAGGGAGTAGTGAGGGAGGAACTGGGTGAGACCAGAGGGGCGTGACACTCACTGCAGAGGAGAGCACTTAACGGGATTACTGGGCGTGGCTGAAAAATACCTCAGCCCCTTCTTTTCTTTCTTTCACAGTGCTTTGATCACCGAGTTCTTCAAGCTCCCTGTTTGCTTCTCTCTCACACACTCTGTCATATTTATCTATATATATATATATATTATATTATTATTATTATTATTATCATAATCAGAATTTATCAATTTGCCTGCACTCACTTTCAGAGCAATTCCATTCTTCTATTATTTCTTTTCTTAAGCAGTAATTATGTGTTTATTACATGTTGCTAGTTATAGTGTAGCTTGTTAACTGGTCATTCCCATTAGTGTCCATTTTTAAATGTGT
>OOFE01050223.1:0-10193 GCA_900323365.1 Monocentris japonica
ACGGAAAGGATCCCTACAGAGACAGACCTTTGTTTAACCAGAAACAAGTCTCGCTCTGAAATCTCGTGAGAGGTGAGTTATTGCAGGAAGAGGACGGTGGAAATGTGAGTAAGAGTTGGAGAGAGGAGTTTGGAGTTGACATAGAGGAACTGCTAGCAAGAATTTATTTCCAAAGTCATGGCTGAACATTTAGCTGATTTTGACAATGTAGATGAAGCATTTGAATTCGATGGCTGTTCCTATTTATTTGAGCCTGCAACATCTCGTGATATTTCAGAGAGAGACTTCTCCTTGAGCGAGACTTGTTTCTGGTTAAACAAAGGTCTATCTCTGTAGGGATCCTTTCCGTAATGTTGTCAGACACTTCCAATAACAATCTGAGCCTGTCAGTGGCAAAAACAAGCACTTTTAGTGGACGTACTTTGATCGGGCGCAGTTCCCCAAAGGATTACATTGCAGCCATTGCAGCCCGTTTTGCGGCTGCCGGCTGAGGAGATCTACTGGACCAGTTCCGAAACGTTTTGTACCTATTAGTCATCGAGACCCCAAAATATGTAAACTTAGGGCCCAGGTTTAAAAATCCCGAAATTACCCTTTAAGTGTTGTGTAAAACTGAAACATGAATGAAAGGCAAGTCCGACTTCAGGGTTTCATTATCTTACTTTGACAGTAGTCAGACACTCAGGAATCCTTTAATACAATATATACTGCATAAGCTACACTCAAATCTGTGACAGTGCATTCAAGCATTAATGCATAATCTTTATTTGATTGTAGAACAGAAATTGACAGTTCATTATTTCCAAGCAAAACACAGAGTTGACTGTAAAGCAATTAATTTAGAGCTAGTTTTAGAGCAAACCAAGCCATTGTAGATTGCATAAGCAATGTGGAGGGGATTTCAAGGGCCCTCAGTCCTATGCAATACCTTGGTGCATGTAAACTTAAACATTCAAGAAAACTCAGTCAATTACTTTTGCATGTAAATTACTTTTGAGTGAGGGACAGCTGACAGAAAAAAACACATGGAATGTCTCTAAAAAGCAGCATGCAAACATCACACTCCATCTCTTTATGTTGGATTAAACAAAAGATTTTGGTTTAAAAAAAACAAAAAAATACAAGTGTGGTTACATCCGTGATTGAAAGAATATTTTGTGACTGTGTGAGTGTGTGAGAGTATATGTATATCTGTCAGTAACTGTGTGTAAGAAGCTAAGTCACAAAAAGCACTTACATTGGAGTTGAAAGGAATGCATCACACTTTTCTCCATTCTTATTCTTCCATTGTTCAGCTGTTTTGAAACGCGTTCGACGAGAAAATGCATTCAGTGAGGGTATGCATTCGGAACAACACTGACAGGGTCTAACATCGTTGAGTTTTGATTGCACTGTGGTCTGAAGAACATATCCAGCACTGAAAACTTGAGTTTTCCTCGTCTCTTCATTCCCTAGATGACCCCACCCCACCCCCCAAACGCCCTCCTCTCCCCTCTATGCTCCTAAACCCTGTCTGTCCAAAGTGGTTGTGTTGCTCTGATTTCATGTACACCCTGAGTAAATTATTTTGTTTCATTGTGGAGTTTCTTAACATCTAATAAAGGAATAAACCAAATACCAGACTCTAATTGCCTGTCTACAGCAACAAACCGCTCCATAACCTCATTGGTGGCACTAGAGGGCAGGGTGGTGGTAGTCTTCTGAATGAGAAACAATGTACATTTAGACAGCACTGATGGTTGCCAAATCCTTGTTTGTTATGTATATACTAGCGTTTGACCTATAAAGGTGTTTGAAAACCAATATTTTTGTATTTAAGCTGCTGATGGCCTATATTTTGTGTCAATATTGAAATTTAAATGCTAAAAAATGACAAGTATTCAGTTGCCCCGGAATAGTATTCTTGGCTGTGTGGAAAACCCTCTGAAACAGCATCTTGAAACTATTACTGCCTTTAAATGAAGGACTAATTTACAAAAAACAAACAAACAAAAGAATACATAGTGTTTTTATGTAGCTGTGGTCAGGCAGGAAATTCCATATCAGCAATGGACCACATGACTGGCATATATCAGATATTTAATAAAAAGCCAATATTTGCAAACCAATATATCGGTCTAAAATGTTAATTATTTCATTATTACAAACAATGTAGTGCAATATTTTGTAGGCTCACTACCACATCCATCAAAAGCCTTTTGATCTTGCCCTGGAAAAGTGTTACTACCATCATTTGGTAGTTATTCTTTAGCAATAATAGTAGGGCAGACAAACTTTTAGTAACCTTAATATTGGGTTTAAAATGATATATCTATGTGCTGATATATTGGACCGATATCAGGCTTTTACTAAATATCTGATGGTGTTTCCTCCCTCACCACATAAAAACATTCTGTAAAACATGCAATAAAATTTTATTTTTTGTTTGCTCCTTTTATTCATTCATTTAATTCTTAAGTAAATTTTTTTTTAATTAATTCAGTTAGGATCTGCCAAGCCAAAAATAATTATTGGTTTCAATGGAGAGTTTTAGTGTCCTATGTCCAATACTTGTCATGAAAACAGTAAAGATATCTGACACAAAATATCGGCACCTTCAATGCAAAATTATCGATATCGACCTTCAAAAACCTACGTGGCCCCTCAAAAAACTTACGTGGTGCTATTTCTTTAGCCCAAAAATAACTCGGACTAAAGAAATATAAAGACAATGAAACGTGGGCTTAAAAATACGTAGCGGAAAGGAAAGGTTAATTTCTTACTCAAACGTGTCCAGGTCTTGAGGTTTTAGCTACTTGCGTCTTGCTGCAGCCCAGGATGCAAGGTCGATTATTAATGCCTTCAGGTCCAGACAGGTGAACCCATCGACACTGTGGACATTCTTGGCTCGATTACACCGCGCTCTCCGTATAAGTTTGTTGTAAAATGGCGGCGGAAGCATCGAGACAGGTATGTCAGTGTTAACGATACCGAATAAACTTACCAAGTGTTTATTTTGCGTCCTCCCTCCACACAGAAGAGGCATTTCGTCTCTCGTAGCGGCGTTGTTACGGAAAAAAACCGTCTTGCATTTTTTTATTCAATTCGGTTACACTTGAGGAAGCGCTGGCAAATCAGTTGGCTTCAACGGACAAGTGCACTTGGCGAGCAAGTCCGGTTCGAAGTAGCGTTTTTTTTAGCCGTAGTGTCACCTTTCTTACAGCGAAGTATTGTGCTTCTCATGAAATGACCGCTTACTGTCGCTGTTTGTGTGCACCGAACAGCGTTGAGAAGGCAGGGAGGTGATGGTGGTGCAGCAGTAGTCACAGCATCATCATGGACCGCTCCGGCCGGCTACCTGCCGCCCACCTGTAGCGTCAACAGGCGGCATGGCGAACACGACCCAGGGCACCAGGGACCGGACAGGAAGCCAATGTGGTAGGGTAGTTGATGTACTGTGTGCTTGTCCGTTAGATTCATTACACACACACATAGACTGCTCGCCCAGGCGCAAAACTGCGTAAAAAACGGTCATTTTAATGCGGCCTTGGGATTTGGAAAATGTTAACACTTTATAAAATGTGTCTCAAGGCCTTTTCTAAATCGCCAGGAGCGACTCTTCAATTCGGCAGTCATATAATCCACCAAGCAGCACTTACCGCAATAAAATGTAAACTTTTACAATTGGTCCCTACTGCTCGCAACCGTCCGCCGCGGTGTATTAAGGTGGAACGACATTGTAGGGAATCCAGCCGAACTAATTCTAAAAGTTAACAGTTTATTTAAACAAAGATTTGCTTGGTGGATTATACTTGTTCCGAATTGAAGAGTGGCTCTTAACGCTACAGGGAAAAGTGTTGCGTTGTATTTTCCGGGGTGTTTACCTTTTGCTGATAAGCAAGGCCACATGAAACTGACACACTTTTGAATAGAGTTCGGGTTGACGTTGTCTGTCTCCGTGCACAAGATGCAATTCGTTCTGTTGCACCTGAAGTATGTGATTCCAGGAGTTTCCAAACGGAGTGTACATTACACCACAAATGTCATAAATTTATAAAATTGTGTCCCAAGGAATGCCATCTGACAAGATTTTTGTTAGTTGTAATTCAAGAGAGAATTTCATAACTGCTTATATTGTAGGCGGGGTGATAACAGTAGGAGGGTAAAACTTATGATCTGAACAGTCATTCTTACACGTTTTGTCACTGGACTAACATAGTGTGTGACATTAAATGCTTCCTCATTTTGCTGGGGAACCCCCCACCCCCACCCCTCCAAGCCATCAAGCACCCCTACTTGCTCCGGGACCAGTGTAATATACAATTAATATCCAATCGACCCAGCAGGGAGAACCGCTAAAATGTCCTTTTCCCACATGTAAACACATAAAAAATTCACACTGAAATAAATCGCATCTTTTTGTAACCTGAGATTAAACAGTTGTATTATTAGCCTGTAGGGCCTGATAATGTAATGACTGTCTGATAGAACGAGATTTTCTTGTCTATTCAAAATGGGTGCTTCACTTACGCGGACAATGATTTGTGTGTGCACAGTCATTCTTGTTTGTTTGTGAAGTCTGTGAACCTTACACAGGATGGTCACGAGTTCAAATAGAGGAATAACCGTATTATCTAAAATCCTTATCAAATCTTAATGAAGACATCCCAAATAAAGAACATGTACAAATAAATGATATACTTTCATTGTTTATTTACAGTAACTGGTTTATTTAACAAAAACTCAGATATCCCTGACGCGGTATCTGCAATTAACTATTTTCAAAAACACCCTTTACCCAGTCATTTAATACCTAGACACTGAAACTAAATAAATCTGTGTGCAGTAATTACAACAATTCACCTCTGGTTTTAGATATTTATGTTCACAGTTGCATGGGAACAGCCTCTAGCTCTGTTTTGGGACAAAGTCTACCAGGCTCACATGACAGCCTGCTGGTCAGAGTTTAGAGCTAAGACCTTGGCTTTCATTTCAACCGTTTGGAAAGCACTAGATCCCAGGTTAGAGTTTGGCTTTAACATAAAAATTTTCACCAGTGGCTTTGAGTTACATTCGCAAGTACAAGTCGGTGACACCCTGAGCTAGGCTTGCAGAGACATTGAACGCACCTTGGTGGGGTGAAAAGGAGTAAGTACTGTTTCCCTGGAGGTTCCCTTCATATCCAGCTCCAAGCAGCAGGTGGTGCAGTCAGGAAGCAACTCCCTGAGCTGCACACGGGTATCTATTGTCCTGCTGTCGGAAACTCCATTGAAGCTCATCGTGAAAAGACAGCATATGATCAAAGCCCTTTTAGTGTCTGGAAGCATAGACAGGATACCCTATTAAAAAAAAAAAAAACAAAGCACTTCCACACACGGCTAGAGCAAATCTTCTTTAGTGTCTGTCTGCTTTAGAATGGATCTATCATTTAGTGCCATTGATTTTATTTATAACTGAAGGGGGTTCTCATTTATCCCTCAGCAAATCTCTTGGGAACTCCACTCATGTAGCCACACGCTAGCTGTAGCTTAGCTTCCTAACTGGTTTTAAAGGGTAGGTATGATGTAGGCCTGCTGAGGCCCTGTTCACATTTCAGTACAGGCTCTAGTTACAGCCTGGTTACCGTTGGGTCATCTTTCACCCCTCTCAACTAGCATGCCCATTGTCTGTCTTATCTAATGCTGAGACTTTATGGGGATAAAGTTCAGGATAAAATGAAAGCTCAATTGGATTTAATACTCAAACTTTGTGTGGGTTCACAAAGCCATTATCTGTGGAGCAAGTCGTGCTGGGTGATTATGGCGAAAATGATTAGATTTTTGCTGCTCACATGACTATTTTCATCTACAGCAACATTGTAAATGAAATAAAATGTTGCAGTACTACCTTTTAAGCCAATATTCTGTAATTATATATATATATATATGTATGATTTTACATGATTAATTGAGCAGTCCTGATCACAAGTGTAAATCTTGTTTCTCTGGTTTCTATGGAGGGTTAACAGAGAGTGGGAAAGAGTATATTCTGTTCACAAATGCACTGGCCAACACCATAGGAATTTTTAAATTGAGTGGTACTCCCCTTTTCAAGGAGGTGGTGGTGAGGCAGGTGAGAGATCAGTGTTTCAGGTGGAGGCGCTTTAACCAGCTGTAGCTTCTGGGCCTGTCTGTGTTGGAGAAATCTTCTCGCCTTGATAGCCTAGCCAGTGGGCTCAGGCTCCACAGATAACTGACTTGGTGTAATGAAATCTATACCTCAAAAATGTCATCAATGTACAGTCTTTCCACCTCGGTCTCTGGATCTTAACAGGCCCTGAAGTTGATCTAAAAATCATTTCCCTGCCTAATTAATGGGAATAATCAATCTCTATCAAAAGACATTTAACGTAAGCTTTAAACTCATCGAGCATTTATCATTTATTTTCCTTTTTTGAATAGCGCAGGTGCAAATTGGCACAACCATGTAATGAATCGTTTTATTAACTTCTGTCAAATGTCTATTTTGTGATCAATTTTTGATTGGATGGTTTGCTTCATGTGTTTATTTTTTTTTACTGTTGCAGAAGTATGTTAGAATAATGAGCAGTTAGCTTATATAATAAATATACTCAGGTCACACATCAGAAATGGTGCCCCCCCCTATAGTTTTGCCTTCCTGTTGTCTGCAATCACAAGTGCTTTGCTGTATACAAACATAAGGTATGATGTTTCACCATGACAGATTTTGTTTGTGTGAGTCCATATTTTACATAAATATACCTTGGGGGCGGCATCTTTTTTTCCAAATCATTTTTTTTAAATTTTAAAATAATGACCGCTCACATTATGGTTCACAAACTTTCAAGCATGACTGTAGGAGATCGGTGGCGATGACATTTTTTTCTGAATGCGAGAAAAGGATTGCATTAGTTGTGCAAAAATTCACAGACAAGGTGTGAAGATTCCTAGTTAAATCTTTTCTAGAGCTGTAAACCGTGATAACGTTTGATGGCACACAGGTGCTCCATCTCAGACTAATTGCCCAGAATTTGCCTCTGGGTGACCCCAGCACCATGGTGATAACACAGTGGTCAAAATAGCCTACGGTTGAGTAACCAATTTGATCAAGTAATTGATCTGTGAGTGTTCTGTAAAATGTCTAATCTTTGCTAATCAGCTGAACTGAGTGTTGTTCTTATTCCAGGTGTGTCTGGAGGAGCTGTAATGGAGAACGGCTCAGTAGTTAAAGAACAAACTGCCACGACACTGCCTGCCCCTGATCTTCACAACCACCACCACCACGAACCCAACACGAGCCCCTGCAGCCAGCATGTTCTGCCCAGCTACAGGCCATGCTCCCCCCGTACCCCCATCTATTACAGCAGCCCCCAGAAGAGCCACGGAGACCTGGACCAGGACAGACACAGCCTAGCTTCACAGGACTCGGGCATCCCAACCCTGGAGATCAACCATCCAGAGCCCATCGTACATGGCCACCAACGCCCAGGGGACGGAGGCCTCATCCTGGCCTCCAGTCACGACTCTCCAGCAACGTTACCTCTGGATGAGCCCACCAACGGCAACGCCATTCGCAAGTCCTCCACCTTCCCCCGCAGTGGCTATGACTCGATCCGCCTCTTCAGCCCCGCCCCCAGATCGTCTGTCACCACGGGTATGGGAGTGGGGGGTGGAGCCTTGAACCGCAGTGACGACATCTCCGTGTGCAGTGTGTCGAGCATGAGCACTGAGCTGTCGGCCACGCTGTCTGTCTCCCATGAGGACATCTTGGACTTCATGGTCACTTCTGACTCCAGTGCCATCGTCCCTCTGGAGACCGACGACAGCAGTACTGCCCACTTCTCAGACGTGGCACTGTCATCAGGAGACCCTAGGGACCTCTGGAGCCCTTCGCGGCAGCATCCGGGATCAGCTGATACACATCAGGAAGAAGACAGCAGGCAAAAGAGACTGGGGCCGCTGGCTAGCTTCTTCAACAGGTAACTTCAGCTATGGCTTAGACTAGCTGATCCTATTTTACTTGTTGTGTTCAGATTGTTGTTTGGCTTGACTGAAACTGGAATACGTGGTTTGGTCCTCTGTCTTTGTCATTATGCAATACTGCTCACGGCTTTGCTCAACATGGCATAACATTGTGTTAATAAACCTTAGTCTTAAGGTTATGTTTTGTTTTTTTGCAGCAGTAGTGCTTCAGTGAACTACAACTCATTCTCTGCTTGTGCCTTATGAAATTGTCCCACAACAATAGTAGGAAAGCTAATGACTCAAGAGACCAACGCCTAAACACACCCAATAAAACCTGGTTCAAGGGTTATGTTTTCAAAGTATAACAGTGTAGCCTTTACTTGCACTAATGGAGGTTTACCTATAGGTTTGTATATACCTCCACACATGCTTAAATGTAAACACAACAGACGTACGACGTATGAACCTGGTTTAATGGACCTCAAATTTGTACTTTGCTCCACAAACCATACCTTGAACACCAAGGCCACACTTTACCAGGTTGTAGAGTACATGCAGCACTCAACTGTAAGTACAAGAGCACTGAGTGCACTGAGTCAAGTGCACTTAAGTGCAATGTTTGAGTTGAGTACTTTCTGAGGACACTTGAGGCAAGAGTGATATTCCACTCCGAAGTTATCAAATATCAACACTGCTGTCAGTCTTTCTTTCGTTGTCATTTTATTTTTTTTGTATATACTATATATATATTTACCTGTTGCCTTGGGGTGGAGCTTAAGGATGTGGTCGGGTTCATTTTGTGGATGGAGTGCAAGCTGGGGCTGTGGCGCTCGGCTCTGTTTTGGGCTGTTTTTTATCAGCCATTTCTGCTTTAAATGGAAGGTAAACATGCATTTAGATAAATATATACTGACATTTGAGTTAAAATGACAACGATGAAACAATGTGGGTTAAGTTATCTGTGCGTGCTGCTCCCCTCTACTTGCAGTGAGGCTTTTTGACCCGGAGGTGTTGCGGATAACTGCTGTATTCACTCTGGAACTCAATTGACAGTGAAATGAAATGAGTCAACACAATGAAATGTTGATTTTTGTGGAAATTTCACGAACAATTTTTGCTAAGGCGGCCCGCCATGCCTATAAAGCGCTGTGGAAAACCCTCCAATAAATTTCCACGGGTCTGTCGGTATTGTACGTACTGCCATTTGCATTATGGCAAAGGTGCCATAGGGCAGTAGTGGATTTTTTATTTTTTTTTAAGTTACGAGTTCCACGTTGACGAACAGATGAAATATTTGTTTTGCCTCTGCTATGCAGCTCTGAAGTCCAAAGATCACCACCTTGATCAGAGCTGCAGTAACCTGCATGGCTTTCTCCTAACCTTGGTACAACTTGATCCTTACTGTTTTGGATTCATTAATTTCATTTTTCATTTCGGATTGCCTTCAAAGTCCAACTTACAATTTGTAACTTATATTAGTATGATCTTCTATCATGGTAAGACAGAATTTGAAGATTCTGAAAGTATACTTGCACAATCACTGGCACATTTGAGTTAAATAACAAATAGGCTAATAATAGCCAAATGTTTTCAAATATATTGTAATCGGATTACTGTCGGACAGATTGGATTCGTGATGTGTTACACCGCGATTCTGTGTGAAGAAGAAAAACATATTCCCAATCACACACACAAATAGTTAATGTGTATTTGTGGTGGAGCAGCTGGGGGAAACAGTAGTTTAACAAGTAGTGATTAATCCTGTCCCATCCATATTGCCACCTCATCCTGTCAGTGATTACATCAATGTTGTGTCCAGCTGGGGCCCAGCCACCGCTCACCCACCAGTAAATAACACCCCTCTGCCAATGTTAGTAGGGCCAGCAACACCTTTTTATTTAACCAGGTTAGTCCCATTGAGATTGGAGAATGGAAAAATCTACCCTTGGATACTCTCACACTGCTATACGTCATCATTTTGTAATGTCCAAAGCATTCCAGGAGTTATTTCGTGATGAAGTGTTTGTAATTTGCTTTTTATGTGTACCCTCTTTCCTCAACCTGCCTCGCCTACTTCTACTTCTCAGTTAGTGCTTTCCTACAAACTAAAATGTTCTATATAGTGCGAGTCTGCCACAAGGTCCTTCATTATCAATTTAAATTTGCACAGTGAGAGTTTTAAATCATTGCTCCTACTGTCTTTCAAGTCACATTTACATACAATTACTGTTTTGTACCCCCCCCCCCCCC
>OOFE01050225.1:0-10049 GCA_900323365.1 Monocentris japonica
ATCCATTCACACAGAATCTCACTGGTAAGGCAATTGAGTTGGTGAGGGTGAGCAGTTATAAATACCAGGGAGTCCACATCACAGATGATGTGACATGGACAACACATACAGACACTGGTGAGAAAGGCAGTGCAGTGCCTTTACCACCTCAGGCAGCTGCAGAAATTCAGAGTCTCCCTGAGGATCCTTCAGTCCTTCTACTCTGGAGCTGTAGAGAGTATCCTGACAGGGAGCATCACTGCTTGGTTTGGCAACAGCTCCGTTTAGGATAGGAGGGCTCTGCAGAGAGTAGTGCGTTTGTACTGGAACTACACTCCCCTCCCTGCAGAACCTATACACCAGGAGGTGCAGAACCAGAGCCTGTCGGATCATGAAGGATCCTCACCACCCCAACAACGGACTGTTTCAGCTGCTGCGGTCAGGCAAGCGCCTCCGCAGTCACGCAGCCAAAACAGAGAGACTGAGATGGAGTTTCTTTCCT
Source organism: Monocentris japonica (assembly GCA_900323365.1). NCBI lineage: Eukaryota > Metazoa > Chordata > Actinopteri > Trachichthyiformes > Monocentridae > Monocentris > Monocentris japonica. The sequence continues at coordinate 482 of OOFE01050225.1, forward strand.
CAGGCCATAAGGACTGTGAACTCTGATCTCACCAGGGCCCCCACAAAGCACCACACACTGCCCCTCTTATGCACTCACACAGATTTACACTTAGCAACTACACATATTTATATATTTCCTCATATTTTTCAGATGCCCAATTTATATTTAAATCTATTGTAAATAGTGTGCCATGTTTGTACTGTAAATATTGTTGCCTCTTTTTATTGTAAATGCTGTTACTGTTGTTTTTTTGCACAATCCCGTAAGCATTGCCACTTTTCATTTCACTGCACATCCTGTATGCGTTCTTGACTTTTGAAAGTAAGAGATGACACAAAACGCTGATTTTGAGGGTGTAGCAGAAATGTAGTCTAACAAATTAGTGCTCTCAGGGAGTAATAAGTACTATTACAAAACTTCTTTCCCCGTGGTAAATCAGAGGTTAGTGTTTTCCATATGTGTAGAAGTGGCAGTTCAGTTGGGAGATACTGTTTAACAAAAGCACCAATTCTAGGAGTACATGCTTTCAGGCTTTACGGGCTCCAACCTCAGTCATGTGAGGTTGGCTTGAGATCAGCAGTGTCAAAGGTGCACATCCTTCAAACAATCTGCACTATGTAATATAATCTGTCTATTATTTCTGCTAGGGCTGCATGCTGTCCCTTCAAGTGGCAGAGAGGCACTAAGACTGCTCAGCTAGGGCAAAAGATGTGGCTATGCATAGACGTTTCTCCTCTAAATACTCACCTAAAAAGACCTTCTCTTTTCCCACAGAGTAGGAGCCACACACCACAAGGGTACGCGGGTTGAGCTTCATCAATTCAAAGGCGGTGTTGGTTGTAAAGCTGATGACCTCTTGTTGCCTGGGGAAAGTGTACTCAGGGCTGCAATAGCTAGAGGGACAAGAGAGTGAGGTATTAGACAGGCAGTGTTGTGTGTATACATGCGTTTCCTCGGGGCTCCTGCGTGAGGCACGAGTGTGCATGTGTTTATTCAGGACCATGAGCTGTTCAGATTAAAGCCAGTGAACCAAGTGTCACTGAAAATATAAACAAAGTGAACACAGATTACCCTCACTGGAAGTAAATGTGGATAAGGAGAGCTTATTCAAGGAGAGGGTGGTTGTACCTGTGTGTATGTTTTAACCCGTATTGAAGCAGGTTGAGTGAGAACAATTAAAAATAATGGCCCAGGAGAGAGGGTTACACACAGACGCCTAGCAGCAGCCTAGTACAACAAGTCTTTTGGCCACTCAGCTGCTGCACTAGAACAGCCCTACCACAGCATATGTACCATATAATAAAGTGGCATTCAGTGTGTGTAGGAGAGAGGAAAGATGAGTACTAACGTGGTGTCCAGGTAGAGAGTCTGCACCCTGCAGTTGAGTAACTCAGGGTAAGTCTCCATTGAGGGATCAGCTCGGAAATCTCCTGTATGGAGGACCGTCTGTCCATTGGGCAGGAAGAACAGCAGCATGGCAGCTCCTGGACAACTATAACCGAGCACACAGAAACAGAAGGGTAAGTTGAAAGGTACAAGAAAAACTCCAGTTGAAGTCACGGCTGACCTAGAGCAGGAACTTACCGATACACAGGATCTAATGCAACTATTTATTGTGCAATAAAATAGAGTGAGCGTCTTCTGAGAAACCCATTTTGGCCGTTCGGGGAAAAAGGGGGTAAATGCAGGAATGTCATTGGGGTTATCAAGGCCCCAGCTTGTGCGCCATCCACAACCCTGACCACATCCCTGCCTCAAGCTCCGACTGGCCTGCAGCCACCCCAAGTGCAACACGTCATCGGGGTGAAATCCTGAGCGACTCAAGGCTTACTTGTAGTGATTGGGAAATTTAAGAAATTGACAACAAAAGAAAGACTGATTGATTGATTGATTGATTCTACTCCCCTTACCACCACCTTGCCTAACAATTTTCCTGCGGGAAAAATGATATTGTCGGCTGTCAGTCATCAAATGTTACTATGAACAGACTTCACCTTTTTAAAAAAATAAATAAATAAATTTTTTAACAAGAACTTGGTCAATGTTGTCTTAGCCAAGAACTGCCATTTGATATATAGACTTAATGGGAACATGCAATTATCCTAGAATAAGGGCATCCCAGGTAGGCGACTCACTGGTTGGCCTCCAGCAGGATGACCCTTACTCCCTCCACGGTGACCTGGGTGTTCATAGGCAGGATGTGAACATACTGCTCTGCCACCTTTAGTTTGCTCTTCACCAGGTTCCCTGTGATCTGAACAAGAAAAGGCAGCAGTCAGTAAACTCACAATTAGTCCAAATCTGTCATATTCAAGTAACCAGATAAAAGGCAACGATATCTTCCAGACCCAGAATTTCATTGCTTTTCCAAAATTACTCTAATGATTGGAATGAGATTTGGAAAATTTTTGTGATCCACCAAATAAACAAAAGCCCACTGGAGTTCCCATAACTGATTTTAGCCCTATCCCGCAGAGAACGTTTACTCCACTGTTTGTGAGCCATGACCCATTTGATAGAAACTAGCTTCAATCAAGTCAGGGTTTCCTTCATCTATTTATTGCATTCTAGATATTGGCTCATATCATAATTATTCTTGAGATAAACTATGTACATGCATCTTCATATTTTACTATCCCAGAATGGATAAACAAAAGATTCACAATATATTACATGAAAACTGCTAGCTCGATCTATCTATCTATCTATCTATCTATCTATCTCATTTTGTTTGGTTCCCGGCTTAATTCAAGCACCTTGAGATTGTTTCCCTTGTGAATACACTCAGTGACTACAAACTGATATTTGTAATGGCAAAGACCAAGTGAAACCCAGAGACAAACTACATTTCCTGGATGTTACAGTGCTCCCCAGACCTGCATTGGGACAACTCTCCTTACTTTACTGGATGTATGGAGAAACAGTTTGTCTTGGATACAGTTGCACCAGAGGACTCATAACTGAAATCTGAGGCAGAAGACGACTGGTCCATAAAGGTTTCCTGTCCTGACAAAAACTGCACTGCCCACTTGCACAGATGAGACTTTTCTCTGGATAGAATCAATTTCATGGTACCATATAAAGCAGGGGTGGGCAGTCATGTGCCATGGAGGGCCGGGAGTCTGCAGGTTTTCATTCCAACCAAAGAATACAGCAGGTGATTTCACTGATGAGCACACCTTCAACCAGAGAGGAGGGACTAATCAGTGGAATCACCTGGTGTATTCTTTGGTTGGAATGAAAACCTGCAGACTCTCAGCCCTCCATGGCACATGATTGCCCACCCCTGATATAAAGTATACAGATGCAATTTTCATGCAATAGAAGGCCTGGCTTGCGAACTTAAACAATCCCTGATTGTAAGGCTTGTTGGTAACACTTCTATGCCTTGTGTGCTACTGTGCTAGAATTTCATTGATTCTCTTCTGTTCAATCAATTTCACCAATGAACTGATTCCACAAATGAAACTCATGTACATGGATTGCACATGGGCTTAATCTATTAAAAAAATAAAAATCTGTAAAATTGTCTGCTACTAGAAAATACTGTGAAGTAGCTCAACATATATCCAGCCGACGCACAACCCCAGGAAAACTCACTCAGTCACTAAGTGAACACGGACAACAAGACAAAAATAGCAGCATATTATAGAAAAGCCAGCACATGAGACTTACTCTGTTACAATAGATGGGCAGCGTAGAGCTCTTCTTCAACCCTCCATAGTGGTCTGAATGGAAATGGGTCAGGAAGTAGGCAGAGATGCCCTCGATCTCTCCGTAACAAAAGGCATCTATCGCAAACTTGGTGCCTGAACATTTTACAATGAAATAATGTTTAGATTGCAAAAACAGTCGTAAGAATAAGAATTTTGTAATATCTGCAAAACAATCTCAAATCCATCAGACAGTTTCCAACACAATACATAGTCACTCACTGACCTGGAATCTTCTTGTAGAACGGACAACGCTGTGCTTCCCCGTCTGTTTTTACTCTGTCCCACCTTCTTCTTCTCCCTGCTCTTGCCCCACCTCTCCCTCCTTCCCCTTGACCATTCACTACATCACTGTCATCTATAGTCCCTTTGTCATTTGAGGGATCTGTGGTTCTGGCAGCCCTGCTTTTCCTTTGCCTGTCTCCCCTCTTTCCTCGCCGTCCTACATTCTCGCCAGATGTAGGGCCATAGGCGGAGTCGAGTTCGAGTGGTCTATTCTCAACCGCTTCTTCCTTCACCTTTAGGGGCTTGAGCCCAAAAAACACCCCGATGTCCAGCTGCTTGAGGCCGGAGACCTGACCTGCCTTGCTCTGGCCCTTATGAGGTGCCATGGTTTGGGATGTTTGGGGGATGGAGGTTTGAGGTGAAGGCACGTGAGGAGGAAGGGTGGACTGTTGTTCTGATTGACAGCTGCCGTCATTCAAGCTTTTGCAACGAAAGTTGTTTGAATTAAAAAGGGTTTCTCGTAGGCATTCCAAAACAATACTCTGTGGGGACTGAACGCTAGCCTGACAGGGACTGACGGCATTAGCAGATTTCCCATGCACTTCTTTTTCACGTGTGGAAACTGGTGTGCTTTCAGCAGCTGTCGAGGTAGCCAGCTGATTGCTGGGTGCTAATGAGGTAACTGGCTCCAGCTGGGTGTTGGAGAAAGCGGAAGAATGTTCTCTCACGAGCACACTGTCGGTTTCAACGTTATTAATAAAGTCACTGAGGAGCTCATCTTCACTTGACAATGCATCACTGAACAGTATCATCAAGTCTTGGTCCTCATTTTCAGATGTGCTAACAGGAAAAAGGGCTTTTCTAGGTTCACACTTGTTAACCTCAACCTCTGCAGGAAACTCAGAGAGAGGGGAATAGGATATTGCCATGTCATTGTAAGGTGAAAGTTCAGTCTTGACAAAACCTCCTTCGCAGGCTTGGCCGCCACTGTCTGCCTTAAGAGGAGTTGATGACAACTCTGTTTTACTTTCTTGGGAAGCGCTGGCAGATTTGTGGCCTTTAGTAGAGGGCAACCAGCCTTTCTTTTTCTTAAAATCCTCTGGGCCAGGCGAGCGCAGAAACAGAAGGCCATTTGTAAGTTTAGTGGGAGTTGTTGCACTGTGATTATTGACAGGGGAGGTGCTATGACTGGACAGAGCAGAGAGATTGACAGCACTGTCCTGTGAACTCTCTAAGACGGAGCTAACCCCCTCATTGCTCATCGGTCCTGGTAGACAACTGAGGCCGGTCTCCCCACTGGTCTCTCCCTCCTGGGACAGACAGAGGGGGACTGGGTCATTGTTTGCTCGACTGTGGGCCAGTAGTGTGTGGTTGTATCTCTTATAGTGGTTTGGAATGGTGGAGGAGCACTGGAGACCATCGGGACATTCTGTATCAACAGAGGAAAATATATAGCAAACGTATAGTATTTGGACTCAGAGCAGGATACATAACAGTCATTATTCAAGTGTGTCTGAATACACAACCAGAATGCAGTTTTCACAACGTTTATACAGATTTTCAACTTTTAAGCATGTTTTTTCTCATTATTACGTGATCATTAAGGGACATCATACAATAAAGTTTCATAAAAATGCATTTTTGGCTTGTGCATATATAATTCCTAAGTCAGTTTCAAGAAATTGGATGGAAATGCATGAATCTATATACCTTTGCTTTTGTCCCTGGGGGTGTCAAGACATTCAGCAACATGCCATCTTTGAGTCTGTACCACCAAAACGGAAAATGGCATCTGACAGATGGGGCAAAAGCCACCTGAGGGTGAGGTCTCTGCTGCATTACCAGTTTTGAATGCCTCGTTAGTAGGAGATGGCTGTGAGAGTAGAGTCTGTACCTCTAGCCTACAGTGTTCTTCTTCACTGATATTATTTGAATCTCCAGTTTGAACTGTTTTGCTCGGCCTCACATTCCTGATAGCTGGCTTGACTGAGGAAGAAGTGTCTCTCTTGGCAGTTTTACTGGAAATAAGGTTATATCTTTTCTCAGCCGCAGGTCCACTGGAAGACAGCGAGCCCTGTCTCTTCTTTTTCTTCTCAAGAGGCTTATATTCCCAAATGTCATTTTCAGAGTCGTCCTTGTGTGACATTTGGAACAGAAGACTATGTGCTACCCGATGTCCTCAAAAGCCTCGTTACAAAAGAGCAATGTTTTCTGTTTGATAACATTCCGTCGTAGCTGGCGACACTACAGATAGGACTACACTAGGACTACAGTTACGTCGCTGTTTTGGTGTTAATGTCGCCGCAAAAACATTTTTTTTAAAGCATCGCGATATTGATATGATATGTCTTCAATGAAAACGGGTGAGCTACATTATATCAGCACACACTTACCGCCACAGTGCATCAATTGATATAACCTTCGTAAAGACAAGTGATGAAATAGAACAACACTTTCCCAACATTTTGAAAACAATTACTTAGTCGTTGCATTGCAAGCAGAACAGTTTATAAAATAATTTACTGAAACAATACATTAATTCAACGCAATTTCAAACTCTGAGACAGAACCTCTGGAGAATATTTTTTCTCAATGTCGAAATCACCGGTGTGAATCTCTGCGGATAACTCTACCTAGCAGGCTGGCTGTTGTTGGAAAGATGGCGTCCCAGCATAGCCTTTCTGCCTTATTTCCTGCCCAAAGTCAGTTGGATTGCGCTCTAGATGACGCTACGACACAGCAAGAGAAAGAAAATCTTGTCTATCAGTTTTTTAAAAAACTAGATGAAAGAGCGGATCTGAAGATACCCGATTTCCAGACAGGTTAGACCATTTTACAGCAGTAATTTAGCTCGCTTAACACTCGGTCGCCCCTCCTAGCAGTTGTTGCCCACATTACTTCACGCACGTTAATAGCTAACATACCATATTCTGACAGGACTCTATATATAATATGGTTAATTAGCTGAATGAAAAGTTGGCATTGTAGGCGTCATGCCCCCCCTTAACGTTAGCTCCCAACATGATTGACTGAGCAGGAATGATTTTAGCCTTCCAATTCTTTTACTCGTTGATGTTCTCTACTAGGCAAAGTTTAAGACAAACACTTCTCTTGTATCACAAGCTGGGTTTCATGCTGCATTCTTCGCATGGGAAAGACGATAGGTACGAGCTTCATGCTTAAAATTTGCAATTATCTCAGCTTTCAGGTGGTAAGTGAATTCTGACGTCACCAACAAGGGAATTCCTGTCGTCGAGCAGGAAATGATACATTCAATTCAAGTAAAACTCGAACAAAATGAACGGTTTTCCTCATTTTGTCATTAAAACTTAAAATTCCATGGCAGGGCACAACTACTTTGTTTGTGGTTGACATTACAATGCTTTGATGACGCTGAAGATCCTCCGTTTTTTGCACCCCTTACTGTTGTGAAAGCGTGTTAGACATTTTAGGTAAAGGCCTTAACACTGTCTGAAACCCACTTTCAAATTTGTGAAACCTTTATTCTATTTGTGAAAATGCAAAAAGGGGAGATTTCACTGCTTTTTTCACATCTAGACCACATTGGACCAGGTCCAGATCAAAAACCACTATACCTAGACTTGTCAAATCTGGACTAGATTACCCCAGAGAGGCTAAAAATTCTTTAAAACACAGTTTCAGATTTGTGAAACTTCTTAAAGAATCTTTAGCCTCTCTGGGTCTACAAACAACAATCATGACATTTGACGGCTTCAAATGCGTCTTAATGCAGTGAACACTTCCAAGTCACTGCTTTGAACCATCAAGTTGTCTTGACTTTTATTCCCATATGATATGAATGCAGCATCAGGACAGGCAGAAATATCCCTTGCGTATTATATGACTACTGCCTTCGCTGTCCTAGGCCAGCAATCGGTGTGAAACCTATGCCTTTACTGTGGCTAAACACAATGAATGACGAGATCACATCATTTTCGATTTTGTTTTGCGCCAGGCCTGGAATGGCTGAATACGGAAGGGCCTCTGTCTTTGACCAAGGAGCTGGCTGGTAAAGTGGTGCTACTGGATTTCTTTACTTACTGCTGCATCAACTGCATGCACATCCTGCCTGACCTGCACCAGCTAGAGAAGAAGCACTCTGTCAAAGGTATGCACACACTGCCCATAAAGCAGTAGTTGTCAGCCTGGGCATCTTGACCCTAAAGAGGTTGTGAGATCAAATTTAGGGGTGGGTAATAATGCAATGTCAGAGTTTCAGAAAGTGGCCACTTAAATGATCTATGTGAAGAAATACTCTTTGGTTTATACTATAATAAACCAAGATGGGCTGTATGATTTGAGTTTACTATTCTGCCCAAGTCCCCCTTTCACTCCTTTTTCTGTTCCTTTGCCTTTTTTCCTTTGCTGCATTCTGTTCAGTACTCATTCTTGCTGGCACTCACACATTCTGTCAGGGGATAGTGATTTCTTTCTCCCCTTCCACAGTGGCTGAATTCTCTTTGTGTTCCAATATAACCTTACAAGGCTCATTAGCTACCATTTGCAATCATCAACTTGGTCCCACCCAGGTCATGTGTATATATAGTTGTCATCCAGCAGACAATTGCTTTTGAAAGCTTGAAACCACCGGCCAAACTAACTTGGTGAATCGGGTGTTTTGTGGTCTTTTGCAATTAAGCGGAAGCAGAAGCAAAGCCCATAATGAATGTCAATGAATGAATGAGTGATGAAGCCCACAGTGAATGACCTGAAATTCATGTAAATAATTTTTACTCTTGGCCTAACTGAAGGTGTTTATTTGAGGTCTGTCATTTTTAACATCTGGTTAAATTCTTTGGTTGTAAATATATGTCACGTTTGTTCAGTTTTGCATTTTTATTATTATATTATGAATTTAAAACAAACAAAAGGGTAAAATGTAATTGTCAAGTCTGAATTTTAAACCTAGCTTTTTTTTTTTTTTTTTTTTTTTTTTTATCAAACTCTACCTTCATGTCACTGGATTGACTTTTGTTTTTGGGGGATTTATTTATTTATTTTTTTTCCAAATTTCCGTTTTCTGTAGGAGTGGAGAGCATTATTGCTATGGTGGTCCACTACTGCTGAATGAATCTATAGCAATCACTCGACTGATTATGCCAGGCTAGTTGTGAAGTTTTAATAAAAACTTTCCCACACTGCTGGAGACCAGTGTTCTTTAACAATCATGTCACGATGTTGGTTGCGTCTTGCAGGTACCTCATGTGAACCGTGTAGGGTTCACTAGGGCAGAGAAACTAGTACATCAAGTCTCCTTGCCCTGTTCTGTTCCAAGAGCGTGAAGCCCCTTATCTCAACTGCGAATAGACAGTAACTAAAAATACATCTACATTGTCAATGAGTAGAGGTCCCATAATGGTACCCTGCTGTACTCCACCGTTGTGAGCTTATTATAGCCTGTCCATGTGAAGCAAAAACACATTCTACTGATACAGGGTTATTAGTAGGCTGTCAAGGGACCATCTGAGGAAACTGAGTAGCTAGAACCTCTGTTGCATGCCAGGCAGCACATTGGGTACCCCACACACACACACACACACACACACACACACACACACAACCACCACCACACATTATCGTACTGGCCTTATCTTTGGCAAAGCCATGGGTACATTCTGTTTGCTGCT
>OOFE01050225.1:10069-27468 GCA_900323365.1 Monocentris japonica
CACACACACACACACACACACACACACACACACACACACACACACACACACACACACACACACACACACACACACACACAACCACCACCACACATTATCGTACTGGCCTTATCTTTGGCAAAGCCATGGGTACATTCTGTTTGCTGCTATGGCCAATGAGGTGTGGCACGTCCAGTCACTCCTCCAGTCCAAACCCCCCATCGTCGCCACAATCTGTGCTTGCTCTATACTGGTTGGCCCAGACCATGGGTGAATACACTGCAGATTGTGAGTTTGACGTGTTTGTTTCTTACTTCATTTGAGTCTGGCTCACTGATCTGAGATAATATAAAGGAAGTGTCCAGTAGGGTCCATTCATGGATGACAGGGTGCTGTTGCATGCTGGATTGTTGTCTGAAGTGGCCGGTGGCACGGTGTGCCAAAGATGACACAAATGATAAACAAATGAATAAGCACTGGGGAGTGGGAGTAAACCAGCTCATACAGGCATTATACATTCTAAATTAAGATGGAGAAACCCAGTTCTATGACAAAAACATCAAAATTTCACAGAATAAGTCAAAAAGGAATGTGTATATATACATCTTTATGATTTAATTTAGCTTGTTTTATTTCAAATTGTTTTGTACAGACAAATTATTGATATTGTTCAGTGCGTTTTACTTGTATGTATTGTCTATTGCTTTTGCATGTCTTATATTAGAGGACCACAGTGGACATGAGACCAATTTTCTTTTGTTTTTCTCTTTTTTTCTTTGTTTTGTATTATAGTAGTTAATGTACTGTGATTTGCTGTGATCTCCCCTGCACTTGCATGACCTTCTTGTTATATTTTAACACTCAAATAAATCTAATCTAACTCAGGTTATAATATGAACATTATTAATATTTGAATTTGGAATATATTCATTTAAAAATTCCCCATATATACATCATTTTCTGTCCTTTGCATCTACAGAATGCCACTGTGGTTCTGGTACGGTACAGCACCTCCCATTAAAACATTGAGTCATTGGCTTGAAAACATTTCTATTATTACTTTCTATAAAGTATTGTATGTTACTATTATCTGCTTTGTGAGTTTGTTACTTCAGCACCACAAAATGCTGCATCAAAGATTCTGTTCAAAACATCATGTGGATCAAAGCTGTGTATTTTCTGCATTCTTGAACCAATCAGTTGCATAAATTTGAAAAACAATTGGCATAATAGAAAGTTACACATTATGAACAATTGGTCTCCTTGTCAAAGTTAAAATAAGCCTACTGTTAAGAGTATTCATGCACTCTCTTTGATGACCACTGAAAAGGGAACAAGGCAAATTAAACATTTAAAACCCGTAGGCACTCAAACATTTCCTGGAATATCTCATAAAGAGGCCTTCATCATGCTTGAGGGTTGTTGACACGATAACTGAGACTCGCAACAGAAAACTGGCTTCTCTTGGCTTCTCTTCTTCCTGCCCAGTCGCCTTGGCTCCCAAGGCAGCCCCATCTCTGTGTGTGCTGGTGTCTGTCTCTTGTTGGTGTTGCCAATGCCATGAATTAGTATTGAACAAGCTTGTGCTGTTTGTCAACGATTCAATCACTATAAAACACAAACAATCGAGTATTTTAATTGTAATTGTCTAAAACCAAAATAAGTCTACACATAACACAATGAATCCACATAGCTTAAAATATACCTGCTACGTCGACACGTACTCCCCCACACGCTCAGGTCTACCTCCGCCACCCGAGCCACCCTGAGATGTTGCGTAACCACTCAGAGAAGTGCAGACAGTTAAAAACGTAACCCAGCCGAGCTCCAGTTTAATTACAGCACTTTTCACCTGACACATTTTACCACACATCAACGCTCATCCACGAGGATGAGAGCAGCATCTTCTCCGTCCTCCCAGCCGGAAAAGAACTAAATCAAATCAGATTTTATTTGTATAGCCCTTAATCATTGTTACAGTCTCAAAGGGCTTCACAGTGCCCAAAGTGTGAAAACAATAAATGGTTAGTACACGACATCCCCCAGCCTTGGACCCTCAACAGAGGACAAGGAAAAACTCCCACAAAATTTTTTAGGAAAAAATGAAAGATACTTTTGGGAGGGGCTGCACAGAGAGGGATCCCCCTATCAGGACGGTCGGGTGTGCAATAGTTGCCGAGATTGAGCAAGCAGCAAGTCTACAGAGTGCATAAAAGTTTATTTGGGTGGGACATCCACATCAGTTGTGGGGCGTCACAGCAAACAGCAGTTCAGTCAGCATCATCATAGGACAAATCGGGGATACACCTACCTTGCTTTATAAATTTGGCTCCCTGCCAGGTGAGTGACACGAGCCATAGGTGCTGCCCATTACATGAGTCTGAGCTGTTAGTGGAGCTTTCATTTTCTCTAGCACACTCACTCAGGCACACACTCTGACACGGAATAATCTTCGCCTTTTAAATCATCAATCGCTCTTTCTTTCTTTTCTTTTTGTAGCTGTTTAGCTTTTTAGCTGTTCACACTATCACAGGTTGTAAAACCCTAGGCAGTTTGAACTATCCATCTCAAAGTTATAAATAAGTGTTTATTATTTTCCTACAAGCAGATACTACCAGAGGGTGTTTGATCAGTGCTGTAAATTAACTACACTAGCAGGGTTTGGGCAGTCCACCTCAGGACATTTCTTACATGTTTTTGTGAATTACAGTGGGATTTAATACATTTTCTTTTCTTTATTTCTTATTTACAAAAGCTACTTTAATCAATGTTTCTAGTAGGGGTGTCATGATGGACACTATGTACTTCAAATGTCATGGGTTTAAGGTGTCCAGCTCATCACCTGTGTTGCATGTCGTCCCCTCTCTACCGTCATGATTAAATTGCTTTTGATTAATTGATTTTGAACACAAGTCAAATCGCTACTGCTTCCCTGTCCTCATTTTTTCTTTGTCTCTCTGTCCACTTAATGTCTCTTTCAGATGGACTGGTTATTGTGGGTGTGCACTCTGCTAAGTTCCCCAATGAAAAAGTAAGCATTTTTCACTCTCTGTGATCAGTTTTGCTTATAGATGGGCCGATCCACTGGTGCACTCTTCATAGCAATGTGTCACTGATGCATTTGCTTAACAAAAAAGCAACAACGTGGGAAAAATACATGTACAATGGAGAATACCACACAATTTACGTATTTACATGGAATTCATATGGTGCACGACAGTCTTTTGTCAGCATGAACCTTGTCAGCAAAAACCACAAAACAAACACACACACACACACACAGCCCTTTAGAAATTATGGAAAAATTGAGAGCCTCCAGGGGAATTTTTGAAGGTACATGGTACATTTCTTTGCTGTAAGATGTAATATTGACCAACAAATTGGTCACAGCCCTTTACTTAGTGGACTGTATTTGTCGTCTACCCTTCAAAGGTCCTGCAGAACGTTCGCAGCGCTGTGCTCCGCTATGACATCTGCCACCCAGTGGTGAACGACAGCGAAGCGCACCTCTGGCATGAGCTGGAGGTGTCCTGCTGGCCCACGCTGGTCCTGCTGGGGCCACGTGGCAACCTGCTCTTCTCCCTGGTGGGTGAAGGCCACCGTGACCGGCTGATGCTTTTTGCTGACACCGCCCTCCGCTACTACGGGGAGCAGGGCCTGCTGAAGAGGCACACCGTGGGGACCAAGCTGTACCGAGACTCCCTGCCACCCAGCATCCTGTCCTTCCCTGGCAAGGTGGCTGTGGACCACACCAACAAGAGACTGGCAATAGCAGACACAGGGCATCACCGGATTCTGGTGGTGTCCTCTACCGGGCAGGTGTTGCACGTTGCAGGAGGTAAGAATGGATAAGGGCTAGAGGACTATAGTTGGGGTTAAAGTTGTGTAGATCTCTGGGTGGGTTGAGTCTGAGTTCCTCACGGGGTCACTTCAGATGTCCCAGGGGATGCCCAGAAAAATCAAGAGTATTTTTCTGTTACTTTATGTACCAGTTAGCACAAAAACATCAATTCACACTGCTCATTGGGGTTTGGTCTTTCTTGGGCAGCTTCATTTAACCCAAATAGAAATGGATAATCGTTGTAACCAGATGCATGTAAGCATACAAGATGAATTAGACCACAGTCATAAATACAAACGATTCATACACAAATGGAAGGCCAGCCATGCTGCAGCCATAAATGGGTGACTATGATGTGAGTAGACTTTTCATGGATCTAGTAATAAATGAATCACGTGACAATCTAGGCGGTTTTATGAATGGAACCTCAAATTGCCTGAAGTCAACTGATTTCTTATGTTGAAAGGCAAGTGCTTTTTTTTTTTTTAAAGGGAATGTGTGAGATGCATTGAAAACCCCTTTTCCTCAAAAAATGTACATTGTCTAAAAACCCAGCCCATGGGCCAGGTACTGCAGATGGCTAGTTTCAGTATTTTGGATGCCCAGGCCAAGAATGAAGATGAATCCATTTCCCTCCAAGCCTGCATTGGCTCTAATCTGGTGAATTTGAGTATGTGACTTCAGATGAGCAAACTGATGACAGTGAGAGAGAATCTGTTGGAAATGTATACACAGTCAATTGATCTGTCGATGGAACTGTACCCATAGTATCTTAGTGATCCAGTTCTTTCCAAGGTTCTGTACTCGATCTTGGCAAGAGTTTTCAAAGCCATTCTAGCGCTGAACTCACTTTGGTCCACTGACTTGGAACAAAGATGAACCTTAGTGATGAGGTTAATATGGTGACATGTGCCAGGCAGGTGGCCAGGTAAGCACTTTGCTCTACGTCACTTAGTCACATAACTGGAGGCAATGGGCCATTGGGGACCACAGTCTACCGAGTCTGCTTTTTACTGACCTAGATGAAATTACCTCAATTGGATCTGTAGTAGGTTTGAAATTTCAGCCACCTGGAATCCTGTGTAAATCAACAATATAGGAAAACACAACATCAAGCTGAAGCATATCTAGCTAAAACAGGGTGCCTGCAAGTCAAAAAAAACATAGACATAAGGCCTTAAATGGTCTTGGATACAGTTAAATAAGAAGTCTTAAATTCAGTTTCAGAGGCCATAAAAATGACCTAGAAGCCGAGTGATGTGCACGGTATCTTCATAATGATCATGACGTTATCAAATGTCACAGGGCCCGAGAGTGGGAGACAAGATGGCGACCTGTCAGAAGCTTCCTTTTCCTCCCCTCAGGGCGTGGCCATCAAAGGGGACACGGTGTACGTGGCCGACACAGACAACCACCTGATCCGAAAGGTACCACCCTTCACGTCCATTTAAAAAACACTGTCTAGACAAAACTATAATTGCAGAGTTCCTGCAATAATTGTACTTCCTTGTCTGTCTGTCTACCTGTCTGTTTGTCTGTCAGATTGACCTGTTGGCAGGACAGGTCAGCACTATAGCTGGATTAGGGACTCAAGGAACAGACAAGGAGGGTGGGGCTATGGGGCCTCAACAGCCAATCAGCTCTCCTTGGGACGTGTCACTCGGTACTGCCGGTGAGTCTTAAAGAAACATGCAGGAATGGTTTGAAATGAAATATTTTCTTGAATAGAACAAAAGACAAAGAAACTCCTTATTCAGTGTTATCAACCACCCTCAGTACAGTGTCTCTACTTGAATTGGAGCGCCTGTCCACTGACCACCTACAATTGAGAATATTTCATGACAAAACATGACAAAATGAGAGCAACAACTCATTCACATTTGCTCCCCTAATTTCCAGGCAACATAGCTGAAATTAGAATTGGTATTAGTAGAACAAATCGTACATCATGTTTCATGGTTACCCATTTTCAGAGAGGCAAAGGAATTTGAATGGACTCATGGGGTCAGTGGAGGAGGTTTTTCCTTTTTCCTCTCCAAGGTAAACCTTTCAACCAATAACTAACGTTCTCTGCAGTTACGGAAGGACCCGCCTACTGTCAATCACAACCAAACCAAAGCAAGACGCTTCTGCCAGCTGTTATCCTGAAAATGAAGCGGACGTTAAAGCTAGATTAACACAGTTACGGCTTTAATTTTCTGCCTCTTTCTTTACTGGGAGTAACTTGCCATATTTAGACAGCGTTAGCTTCAAAAGAAAATACAGTCTACAGTAACGTACAACAGTAAGGGAGGAAGGAAATGAGCAAAAAAAAAAAACTCAAATCACACTGGCATGGTTTCTTTTTATTATTTTGCCTGGGGCATTTAAAGTTCTTGTATTATGAATCTTTTTTTTAATATTTTCCACACACTGCCTCAAACTAGTATATCAAACTATGAAGCCTTTGTACTAGAGTTATGCAACAAGTATCGTAGTATACAAGATATCTCTCCAAAGACAGAAGTAATTGTATCAGCATGTGTTTTTGTGTGTAGTCACACACCTGAAGCATCTTGTGCTGCTCATTTCCTCAGATGAACTTGATATGAACGTGGTCTTGCTATAAATGGTGACAGTTCTCGTGCTGCTTATATCACCAGGCCCGGTTAGTGAATGAGATCATTCATCTTGATGCTTAAATACTATATGTGGGCAGTCGGAGCGCAGATGAAAAAAATGATAAGAGGAATATCAATATAGCATCACTAGGATGGGAGGATATTCTTGTAAAGCTTAGTGTTCTCTCTCTCTTCTGTATTGGACACAGGCCAGTACTTTAAATCATTCTTGATAAGTACCATTAAAGAGCTATTGTTAGACAAAGATTGAACACCTACTGACCCCTCAAACGCACGCACGCACGCACACAACACAACACACACACACACTCACACTTTTAAGAGGTATGTTTTTAACTGGCTTGGCTGAATTCCCTTGGTCTCCATGGAGGGCTGAGTATCATTTGAAAATAGATTCCCATTCAATACCAGAACCAAAGCACATACTTGCTTTGGTTCAAGACATTTTAATTAGAAGTATTAAAACGATTTAATAGCTTAAATTTTTAATATTTAGAACTAGGTCAAAAATATCAAGTGCATTTTCAGCGCATTTATGTAAAATGCAGTTTAAAAGAAAAAAAGCTGTTTTTGTGCCATATTTGTTCTTGCAGTCAAACACGCTACAGCTCTTGCCTCAACTTAACATTGTGTACTAATAAGTGCTTCATTAGGTTCAAAGTGTTGCTGGACTCAAATACTGTCAGCTTTAGTAAAATGTAGCCAGACGTTGTGCACTTACTCTGAGTAAACTGAGAGATGAGGTTGTAGTGAGTTGTTCCTGCCTGTGGTAAGTGGTTACGTAGTTAGCCAATCAGCAGTCACGTTAGGTTTCAGAGCAGGTGTGATTACTGGACAAAAGTGCCGAAAAAGTACTGACTGTCATTACCCAGCCCTATCTCCATGGAAACAGGTAAGGTAATCAGTTCAAATTCAGAGTAACTACACACCCGCTGCACAGGTCGATGGATAACACAGCCCACTAGTTGGAAACTCACATGACTGCACATGATTAATTGATGTGACCCAGTCAAGTGGACCCTATACCAGTTTTAATATGTTCTGTGCTCCCTTAAAAATACAACCAACATGACCACTATGATGACGGTGTTGTCCAAGTGGGTCTAAAGTGATGTATAGCCAACATTCTCAGCCAGAAATGTGGCTACATGAGATTAGTCTCCAGACTAATCTTGTGTAAAGGCGTGTAAAGGCGTGCAGTGTGATTTGCAATGTGAATTGGATTTTCCATTCCTCCAAGCAAATTTCCAAGCCACATAACTTGTTTTACCATTAGGCCTAATATTAGCCACACTTCTGAATGATATTGAGTCGCACAGCCAAACGCAAGGTCAGAAGGCTTCCTGGTTCTAAACTCATAGCTTGCTTTGTGTGTAATTATGTGTGTGTTTGTATGTGTAGGTGGTGTTGAGGAGAATGTGCTGTGGATAGCCATGGCAGGGACCCACCAGATCTGGGCTTTGTTCCTAGCAGATGGGAAGCTGCCCAAAGGAAGGTGAGAGACTAGTGCAGCATCACCATGGCCACTTGGCAACTGTCACCCTACACGGCCACTAGTAATGCTTCCTTTAGCAGTTAAGGGCATGGTTGTTATGCCATTTTTAATAGCATAGAGTAAACTGAGCATACACCCTCCCCACATGCTCCATATTTATGCATCAAAATTGCCATCAGAGGGGATCTCCATCAAAATAATAGAAATAATGATTTTCCATTTTGCAACATAAACAGCGTGTCCATGGCGGGCACGTGCATGCGATGGGCGGGCAGCGGCAGCGAGGAGAACCGAAACAATGCCTACCCCCACAAGGCAGGCTTTGCTCAGCCCTCAGGTCTGGCCTTGGCGCCAGAGGAGCCCTGGGGCTGCCTATTTGTAGCCGACAGCGAAAGCAGCACCATCCGAACCCTGGCGCTGAAGGACGGAGCTGTCAAGCTGCTCGTCGGGGGAGAGAGAGACCCGCTGGTAGGTTTGCAACACTGTTTCTTGGATGGGTGGATACAAATGAAGAGTTACGATGTTTTGAGTCAATAATCTCTTTGCATTGACACGGCCTAGAGATTTCTCTATAATTTGATTGGAGTCCATCTGGGGCCAATTTGATTGATTGGACATGATTTAGATGTCTGCATCCCACAAATGACAGTGCCGGTCAGAGCAGAAACTCTACAATGAAGTCCAAAGAAATAGTCCATAGAATTCAGAGACAGAATTGTTTGGAGGCACAGATCTGGGGGTGGGGAAAAGACAATTTCTGAAGTGCTGGGACTTCACAAGAGGCTACATCACTCTTCCTAGAGATGGTCATCTGAATACCTGAAGAAAGTCCCACTATTACATAACTACAGAGTTCCTTGGCTGCGATGGGAGATGCTGGAAGGACAACACTCAATGCTGAACAATGGGCTGTATGGGAGAGTGGCCAGATGGAAGGCGGTCATGAAAAAACAGCACGACAGCAGCCTGGAGTTTGCAACAGGCAGTGAAAGAGAATGAGGCAAAATATCTGTGTTCTGATCAAATGAAAACTGCAAAGTGTTACGTCTGGTAGAAACCATTCACAGTTCACCACCCATCACCACCATCCCTACTGTGAAGCATCATGCTGGGGGTGCTTTTCAGCAGCAGGGACTGGGAACAATAAATGGAGCCAAATAAAGGCAAATTCTTGAGGAGAATCTGGTTGGGAGTGCTAAAGACCTTAGATTGGGGTAGCCATTTACGTTCCAATACAATCATGACCCATACAGCATACAGCCAAATCAACACAGGAATGGCTTCAGAACAATAATGGGACGGTCCTTGAGTAGCCCAGCCAAATCCCAGTGACTTGAATCCCATTGGAAAATATCTGTAATTATTTGAAAATGGCTGGTCAGAGACGCTCGCCATCAAACTTGACCGAGCTGGAGCAAATCTGCAAGGAAGAGTGGAAGAAAATGACAAACTCCAGATGTGCCAAGCTGATACAGAAGAAGACTCGAAGCTGCAATCGCTGCCAAAGGTGCCTCCACAAAGTGTTAACTCAAGGGGAGGAATGAGTGCCCCCGGGGCCACGACAGACAGGAACACAGGCATGGAGAGCTACAGGCATTGTAACACCACAACACAAAGCAACCAGTCTTGACTGATGCTTTCCTGCTCAGTGAAAGCGGCAGTCTGAAAAGCTATTTATTTCAAATTCTTCCCAAATTTCACTCGTTTCACTCAAACTTTCACTAGACAGTCATATTTCTGGTGTTTCTTACAAGTACAGCATAGTCATGCTTTCACCCTTATTTTTGTATGAATGATTTAGAAACCCATTGTTTTTTTTTAATATTTTTATTTCAATTATCATTATAGAAATAGTCTGTTTACATAAAAAATGTTTGACAATTTAAATGGGAAAGGCATATGCTAGGATTTCCTGACGCAACCTGTCAAAATCAGCCTTTCTACTCAGCGTAGTAGTGTGCTTATACATGAGTATGACTTTATTTCAGTGCTTTGGATTTGGACCTTAGAAATAATGGGAACAGGTTAGGGTTCAGTTGGTTTAATGTTGATGTTTTCTCTTCTTTGGACCAGAACCTCTTTGCCTTTGGGGATGTAGACGGGAAGGGGGTGGAAGCCAAGCTGCAGCATCCTCTTGGTGTTGCATGGGCTCCTGATCAAAGCTTGCTCTATGTGGCTGACTCCTACAACCACAAGGTAACGGTTGTGTTAGGAATGAGGATTAACTTTAGTTCACTCAGATTTGATGCTTGTATTGCTATAATAGGTCACACTAGCTGCTACACAGTGTCCAGTGCCATACAGGGGACATACTGGGCTAGAATTCACACAGGCCTTTCTTAGTCACCTTGTTTGTGTGTATGTGCCTTTTTCCTGTGTGTGTGAATGATTGTATTCAGATCAAGGTGATCGATCCAAAGACCAAGCAGTGCGGGACGTTGGCTGGGACAGGAGAGGCTGGAGATTCGCTGGGACCCGGATTCATCGAGTCTCACTTCAACGAGCCTGGGGGACTCTGCGTGGGTGACGGGGGCAGGCTTCTCTACGTGGCCGATACCAACAATCACCAAGTCAAAGTGCTGGACCTGGACACGAAGACTGTCTCACTGGTCAGACCTGTTCTTTTGAAATAATACTGCATCACAACACACCAGCCACACAAGCTACAGCAGCAACAGTTAGCAAATGTAGTACTGATAGGTCTTTCTGGAGGAATTCAGATCGTTCCACACTTTCTCGTCAGCCCATAATATTGTTAGTGTTTCCCATCGTTGCAGTGTTTTGTCTTTGTCTGCAGTGGAAAAACCATACAAGTTCCTTTTTAATCCAAACATTTGAATCTCTTTTCTTCTTTTTTTTTTTTTTTGTCCAGTTCCCTATTTCCGTCGACTGCACAGACTCGGTACCGACAAAGTCCTCGGCTCCTGCTAAGGTCCCCACGCTTCCTAAATCGGCTCCCAGGAAAGAAATGCCACCACTGGCCGTGTCGGCAGGCCAGACTCTCACTATGTCACTGACCCTGTCACTTCCAGAAGGGGCCAAGCTCACTGAGGAGGCCCCCAGCTTCTGGGCACTGTCAGCTGAGGGTGAGGGGAAAGTTCCTTCACTGTTGCAGTTGAGGGTTGCAATTGACGTGTCGTAGGCATCCGTGTATTATGTTGATATATTGCAGATATTTATACCTGTAAGGTTAACCAGTCAGATACACAAAGTTATTGTCAACCTTTGTAATGATTCTTGGATCTGTGACAGTGTCTACCTTTCCAGCTCTCCTATCTTTGCTTTAGCCTATGATCCACAATTCTGTCACGAAATAATGGTGAAAGTGAATGAAGTCATTTCGCCATGCAGCAGAGCGGATTAAAGCCCTTCTCAATTTACCAGCCCACACCTGGGATTTAGAGCAGATGAGAGATGGAGGGATGCTTGGTGTCTCAGGGACCTTTTTATATCTGGCAATTGAATGACTGTCTTTCAAAAACACCAGTTATGCTATTTACAGCATGTATGATATATGTCATCCCAAAGATCCCAATTGCTCAATGTTTAAAATGACATTTTGAAGAAGGTTGCTGGTCAGCCTATCAGGTTGTGAAGACAGGCCTTTCCAACATTCTCAGCAACGCAGCATGCAGTGAGCGATATCGCCGGTTTATTTTTAGAACATTTTGATAAGAGGAGATGCCTCGGCTCACATAATTAGCTGCCATTGTATGTTACTCGGTCCTCAGCTGCCTGATTAAGCCCAGTTTATACCTATGTTGATCAGATCAGTGCAGAGGCAGGAATTTTAATACATCAAGTTAGCAGTGCACGTCAAGTCTAAATTGGTTTTTAGAAATATTAGGTGTCAGCTTCATAACGCACCGCTGACGGAATTGATGGTCTCTAAGACATGGTATTTTATCATGGCAAATGTTCTTTTAAATTTTCAAACTTTCATTTATGTTCAATTGTGTTCATGTCTTTTATGTGTGTATTTGCTTTACAAAAATACCCTTGTTTCATCTGGTAGGTCAAGTTACTTTGCCCCATTCAATGTTAAATACCCCCATGCTACTAGGAATTTAGATCCCACCGTGTTGTGCAGACAGACGTTCTCAGATGAAGACATCTGCACATTGTGATTGATCTGGATCCAAACTGAGTTAGAATGAGTGTGAGAGGTGTGTGGGCAAGACTCAGTGTATTTATTTGTTTCTTTACTAGCCAGACTGTATGAGACTGTATGAGACTGTTGATTCTGTCCTACTGTAACAGAACCCTTTTTATAATTCTGTTTACTGTTTCCTAGGTAACGAGTGGTTGCTAGAGAGCCTGGTGGTTACTGGTAACATCCTGGACCTGTCAAAGCCCCTCTGCATCTCAACTAAACTCCCAGTCATTATGAAGACAACAGACTCCGTCCCATCCCTGACCCTGAGTGTATGGGTGTACTTCTGTCTGGAAGCAGGCAGCGCCTGTATGATGAAAGCGGCCTCCTTCTCCCAGCCTCTTCACATAGGTGCCAGCGCTGGAGAGGAAGAGGTCACTGTGGCATTGGCTCATGCCTTATAAAATCACTTTCCCTTTTCAGAGCTATATGGACCAGAGAATCTGCAGTTTCTGTGGTGTTGAGGCATCCTAGCTCATAGATCTAGAAGTGGAAAACATGTTTCTGATAGAGCTGTCACTTTCGGCAAAAATGCAATTGAAACAAAACAGATTTTTGGGGGAATTTTGCTTCGGCCTTGTCAAAACTACCCTCTGCTCAAAACTATGCATCAAATTTCTAATGTTATTGGCTGTCTGACTATTGATAGGACACAGTAGCAGCATCCACAGTTGTACAAAGGAGGATCTACAGCAAACAAAACTGTAGCCTAATGCAGTTTACAAATCAACAAATATAATTCTTCTGGTTGGTGGTTTTGTTCTCGTTAGAAGATGAAGCCAAAACAACAATTACACTCAGCAGTTCCTTCTATTTGATCACACTCCCTACCACAGCGCTACACGCACCTGCTGAAAATGAAAATGATACTGTGGATATGTGGAGAAATATTAGGATGTTCATCATCATGTCAGAATATTGGTTAAATGTTAAATGCGTCTCAGTGATTGGGGAAAGAGGCACGTACAATATCAAATCTGATTTTCCATCATACAACTTAGGATGTTTGGGGTGATTTTACAATCATTTCAAATATTGAAAACAAAAGTGACAGCTGGAACCTCTGATTAGTTTGACTGCGTCTGTTGCAGGATTAGATTGATGTTCAGAGACGAGGCTGTTGAGGTCCAGGTGTTGGGCTTGTGTTCATTACAATGCTTAAAGGCGAGGGATTGTTAGAGGCCAATTCGACTGAACAATAAGAATTATTTCACAACGTTTCAGTTGTTAACTCGACAGCTTCTGAAAGATTATACTCATAGCTCAAAGTGTTGCTGCGTTCGTTGTGTGATTGATAATGTGTCTTTAGTCTTGAGCAATATAGACGTTGAATATGACATATTGCAGTTAGCAAAATAACGAACAAAGTGCCTGTTTCTGATAAGAGCACACAATCACTTTTGTGTGAGATGATCACAGTGACTGTCTGCTGGCTGCACTGTTAGATATTGTACGTTTGCTTTTATTGTAACCTCTATCGAGCATTTCTACACCTCACCTCTACTCACCAAAGGGAACATAATATGAAATAAATGCTCTGATATTGAGTGACTGGAATAGGTTGTATGATAGATATATGATAATATGAAAGTTGTTGGGTATTGTCATTTTTTCATTTTTTTTTTTACAAAGTTATGAGATGTTCTAATATTGTAGTGATCATAATCGCTGTCATCATGCCTCATACCATCATTGTGCCTGTCAGGCTTTATCTTTATGTGGTTTTGATCACTTGGCCCAAGTGCCTTGGATGAGGGGTGTTTTGGATGGTGTGAACCAATGACACATTAATGGTATCAAAAGCAATAACAATATATTTATATGATTGGGGGGGGGGTTGTTTTATCCCCTCAAGTTATTTATTTCAAATGAACTGGGGAACGTCTGCCAATGTATCATCTCAGCACTATTATCCTTCTGGCGTTTTATAATGAACAGTAAGGAGCTTGGATGGTTGCTGATGGGCGTCAAGTTCCTCATTTTGTCTTCCGACTCTCTTCATTGGATATCTCATTGCGACACAAGCCCATATTTTTGGCGTGCTTTTGTACTCACCAGAGGTTCCCTGTTAATAAATTTGCTTCTGGCACTTTAAGATGCAACAGAACAAGGAAAAGGTAATAAAGCTTCCTAAAGTATTCTGTTGTGTATGTGTACTCTACTTTGGGCAGT
The DNA here is from genome assembly GCA_900323365.1 of Monocentris japonica. Lineage (NCBI taxonomy): Eukaryota > Metazoa > Chordata > Actinopteri > Trachichthyiformes > Monocentridae > Monocentris > Monocentris japonica. The sequence continues at coordinate 24,331 of OOFE01050225.1, forward strand.
AGCGAATCCCTTGTGTTTGATGCTTAGATTTCCCGCATTTTTGTGGACTGGAAACTTCCCGGTCTCTGGTAGTGTTCAGAGCTTTTTCACTCACAGCCTGTAAGACCACGGACCCGAGGGATAACACTTGATCTATTTGTAAAATGAAAGATTGCAATGTTAAAGGCAAACTCAACCGTGTGACCTCAAACATCCCTCTGGTATTCACTCAGTCATCATAGTCACCGACAAAATGCGACTAGTGACTTCCACTTGACAAAATGCAAGTAAAAAGAGTAATATTGTTCCTGATAATACTCTCAGAATTATTTGTCGCATTCCATGTGACTAAAAAAACCCTTATATAAGGAACGGTGCATATCTCTTACTATGATGTGAAGAAAAGAAAATTAGATTTTCAGTCGACTGCTGGAAATTAATACGCCTGTCAAAAATTGGTTATGTGACAATTTGTTGTTTGACAGTTGAGTTTGTCAGTTGAGTTTCTCAGCTAGGAAAAACAAAACACTTAAAGAATAGGAAAACAGTTACAGTTGATGTGGGGCGCACTCTAATCAGTGAGAGGGAATAGCAGTTCACGCATCCATTCACACACACACGCACAAGCAGAAAACACTGAAGACTTAACACTACAGGCTAGATCCAGGGGCCGAGAGTGCTACCTCCTCTATTAGGTGTAAGTGGCTGAGGGTTGAATGTTTATTTAAAAGTCAGCCATTCCCTTGAGTCATAGGCGTCGTTAGGCCTGGGCGTCCGAGGCTACAGCCCCGGATGTTTTATGAATAGCCCCGGATCTCAAAAAAAAAACCAAAAAATAAAGATAAAATAAAGATAATAAAAAAATAGCCCTCGAAAAAAACCCTCGAAAATAATATGTCATTGATCTAAAGCGCAAGCACTTTTTGGGTCCTCTGTGTGTCATTCAAGCAGCAGATCTACTTCACACTACGCGCGCATTTTGTGTGAGAGAGAGAGCGCGCACACCGGTTACAGGGCTTATCATTATTGCCACTTTGCAGCTATCTCGCTATGGATATAAGAAGTTTTTTCATAAAGAAAAAGGACCAGGCGCAGGCGAGGCTACAGGAGGTGGAGAGTGCGACAGACAGATCCTCACCACTCCAACAACGGACTGTCACGCAGCCAAAACAAAGACTGAGACAGAGTTTCTTTCTTATTTTGAAGTATACCACTGTTAATACTGGTTAATGTTAAATATTTTATTGTAGTTACTTTTTATTTTATTGTTGTTTGTTTTTGCACAATTGGAAGCATTGCCACTTTTCATTTCACTGCACATCCTGCATGTGTATGTGACAAATAAAGTTATTGAATCTTGAATCTTGACGGATGAGACACCAAAAGAGCTACTGGAGAGGTGAAGAAGAGGAGAGTATCAGATAGACAGATAAGACACAGAGTTAACACAGTTTGTCACAGTTCAAAAGGAGCCCTTGTCACTCAATAGAAGCAGAAGCTATGAGACCAGGGTTGGTCAATTTTCAAAATTGAACAAAGCATTGGCAACATACAACCTAGCATATGACCGCTTCATCAACGTCAAGGCTCTTATTTTTCTTAGGGTTTTACTCCGAAGTTGAATGAGAACTCAGATTGCTCTCATTTTGATTTCATGTTGTGAAAGCCAGCCTATGCACCTGACCGGAACCATATTATTTTCATTTTACTCTGAAATAACTTGAAAATGGTGCAATTGTCAGGTGAAAATCTAAAGATTTTTTTGGCTGGGCGAAGCCCCCCCAATGTTTCAAGATCCTAACAACGCCTCTGCCCTTGAGGAAGCCACGAGGATTCTGTATCTGGACGATCAGTTTCAAACCTCCACCAGCACACGGTCGTAACTCAGCACAAAACAGCCCTTTTAGAAAACCGCGCTGCCTCATATGAGACTCATATGATGTGTGAGGTCAACCTGACTTCATTCTTAACCGTTCCGAATCAAGTGAGTTGTTGCTGACTTTAACAACGAGGAGATTAAACAATACAATTATTTACTGGATATGAAATAAGACGTGAGTGGTGAGAGGTGCAGTTGTGAGACAAAGTTTGCGTTAATCGCTCCCATAATGTGGTGTGATCTTCGTCTAAGTCATAAAAATAGATCAACACAATCTGAAAAAATAAATAACACGACAGTTTGGACTTCATTGATCCCTCAATGACTGAAGCCGTCCGAGGCAGCATAGCGACCCCAAACCACGATGCTCCCTCCACCATGCTCCACAGTAGGAATGCAAGGTTGAATCCTTGTGTTGTCTCTTTTTGACATCAAGTTTAACTTTAGCAAACTGAAGACGGGCAGTCATGTTTTTTTTTTTTTTTTGGAGAGCAGTGGTTTCCTCTGTGGTATCCTTCCATGAACACCACTCTTGCTTATTGTTTTAATTATTGTGGACATGAGTGCAAACGATGTCTGCAGATCCTTAGCTGTTACCCTAGAGTTCTTTGTCACCTCCTAGAGTAGCAACAGTGCTGAATTTGTGACATTATAGCTGTCGACTGATGGAGATCCGAGTCTTTAGAAATGCCTTTGCAGCCCTTTCCAGCCTGATGAGCCTCAACAAACCTCTTTTGATCGGTGCATGTTTCACTTCAACAAATCGCTGTTGTTAAAAGCAGACTGCGTTGGCAACAAACTGCATGGATAGGGTCGGACAGCACTGTTATCCATTCATTCAGATTGTGTTTATCTATTGTTAGGACTTACTGTAGATGAAGATCAGACCATATTTTAGGATCAATTATTGCAGAAATCCAGGTAATTCCAGATAGTCCACAAACTTTTTCTCACAGCTGTACCTATATATGATAGAAAGTCTGATGAGCTTTCTAGCAGTTGGAGTGCACGCGATAACGCCATATGGAGGATTAGTGGAGGAGAAAATCACATAATTTTGCGCCATATTTATTCCAGAAACGTTTTCTCACTCTCTTCATTCTGGTTGAGTGGACTCCATTAAGATGACATAGCTCTAAAAGAGAAAGCATTCTTACCGTATTGCCTGGCGAGTGTGTGTGTGTGTGTGTGTGTGTGTGTGTGTGTGTGTGTGTGTGTGTGTGTGTGTGTGTGTGCATGTTGCCTGCAGTGGTGCATGCCAACCCAAACACAGGGCCCCT
>OOFE01050225.1:47915-66392 GCA_900323365.1 Monocentris japonica
TATGTTGGGGAACATTTGTTGCAGTTGATATTTTGTGTTGTTACAAGCCATGGGAAGCTCATCACCTGGGCACAGATGTGCTTCACGCCAGCAAAAACCAGCAGCTGAAGACTCTAGCAGACACCATCTGCAGAGGCATTACCCAAAGCAAACCTCTTCATCTGGCAAAGCAGACCATTGCTTTAGTGAAAGCGGAGGAGAAGCCACACTCACACAGCCTCAGTTGTGCCTCTCAGGACAGTGGAAGCCTGGCAGCTCAAAGTCCGAGAATCCATCACAGAAGCCACAATTAGACCAGAGATGGTGTGGCTGTTTGAAACATCAAGACAGATGGCCTAGCTTGTGTGGACGTTTCCCTGGGAGGATCGGATCCAGGAGGCCAACAAGAGGAAACGAGCCAAGTAGGAGGACCATTGCTGATCATGTGGCCAGAGTTCTCTTATCCACAGGATAGAGTGCTCTTATCCACAGGATAAGAGAACTCTGCTATCGGTCTCAAAAATGTGAGTGTCTACTCCTTGTATGTGTTGTCGTCACACTAAAAAGGTCCCATGTGTCACACGTAGCTTCCGCAATTGACGTTGCAATTGCCAACATCCTGCCAGCATCTATGAACTGTCCACAAAAAATGTGATGAACCCTAAATTACATCTCTTGATTAGCTTGAGAAAAATAATACAAATGTCTATAGCCTACTGCAGACGAAACTTACCTGAAGTGGCTACAAACGTTGCCACTCTTGCAAGAACAGTACAATGTCTCCTTTGATTGGATTTTATTTTCCAAGGCCAATATTTACGGGCTGGACTAGTACAGACTTGTAAAACTAATCCTGTCCGAATAGGGCTAAAGACCGAAAGCGAAAGAGTTTTAAACAGTAATCAATACAACATAAGTAAGTATGTGGACGGAACACGAAAAGCTCTACTCAGCCAGTAAAACCAATTACAGTATAATTTCACAGTTGGTATGTTTGTTATACCTAGTGTCATGAAACTCGTTTTTAAAGCATGAAGCATACTCTTGGCACTCCAGGGCACATTGTTGCCTGCCCTGATGCATTTTATCCCTCCTACTAGAGGGAATAGTGACGTCAGCCTTTCAATCTAGCTTTTCATTTATGTGTATTGCAATATACGGCAATTAACAACAAAAGTGAAATATCTTGTATGAAGAGGTGCCCAGATACTGTTGACTTCTGGAACCACATTGTGGTCCCACTGGGGTCAACTCACACCAGCCCTCTCTCTAATTGCTTTTGATGCAATGTGCATTATGCCTGGTCGCTTATGGACAATGCCTGCAGACTTTGATAGTCAGCTCACATAGGTAGAGCACGACACTGGCACAGCCAGGGTTAGGAGTTAAGTACCCAGTGGGGCCATTTAAGGTTAAAGAAGTATGCACTTACTTCACATTAAGGGGCTTTGGATGAAACTGCACACAAATAAATAATGGCTAGTGACACAACCCAGCTTTTAGTCCTCTCTGCATTAATAGCTCTGTGGCTGTGATGGCTGCTTACTTTAAGAGTGATGTTCTTAAGTAGTGTGTCCTCCAACACGGCCTGCAGCTTCCTGTTGATCTCCAGTGACAGGTCCAAGGTCAGCCCACTGTCAGCCGGGTGGGAGGTATACAGCGAAGCCATGATGCCCCCCCGCCGGCTCAGGTGGGCCTTGTTAAAGTCTGATGCCTCTGACGAGAGGGCCCCTGACTCCTCTCTTAGGACATAGCTCTGGATAATTCTGTGGGGAGGAAGGAATAGAAATGAGTCAAAGGGTGTGATTTAAAGGAAGGAAGTCAAGTGAATATGTTTCAGAGGCTTGAAACCCAGCTGGTATTCAGAAATGTAGATGAATCCGGTCAGTCAGAGAATTGATTGAATTGACTTATGGTTGGGAACATGGAGTGTGAATAGACTAACTGAACTGCTTGCGCCAGTAAAAGCAGAACATGTTACTTCAACAGTAATTTCATGGGAAGGGCATATTAAACTGAATGGGTGAGGGTTTTATTCAATCATAGTTGGGATGTTGATAATCATGCCAGTCAGAGAAAGAAAGGTAAAGGTTATCATCATGTAGGCCAATGCATTAGAATGGGCTGCCAGGATTCAATTCATCAAGTGTATGTGTGTGTCTGTGTGTGTGTGACAGAGAAGAGCGAGAGGGGGAACAGAATTCATTCAATTAACATCTCTCAACCTTCCTGTTGGCCAACTTTCCCAGAGAAGTTCTAACTTCAAAATACTCCATTTTGATTAAAATGGTCCAGAACTGCGCCATTGTGGGGATTTAAAATCATAATTGCCTCTTCCATTACTGTCAGGTAACATCAGGCACGACTTTCTCTCAGTCCTTGGAAATTATACTTAAAGCCCCACCCGTCATGAAAGGACAGCACCACTCTTCCTCTCCCTACTCACATGGTTATATTTATTTCAAACTCAAGGTCTGACTAAGAGTGATTTTATGGAGCTGTGTAACTGTGCTGCATGAGCTCTGAGCAGAGGAGCTTTACTGAATGCTGTATAAAAACTTCTGCCCCCTGTGAAAACCTCCGTTATTGGAACGAGATGACTGTCTAGATCACCTGGAGGTGATTGGCTGACGTATGAATGTTTCTTATGATATTAATGATGATAATGATGATGATGATAATAATAATAATAATAATAATAATTGGCAAGAATTAAAGGAAGGCCATAAATAACACAAATGAGAATAGGTGGAAACCAATGATCTAAAAGTCTGCAGTTGTACTGCATCCTCAAGCTGATCCCAGTACTGTGCTGGCCTTGTTAAGTGTGGTGGAAAAGACAGAACGGATCTGTGCTGCTACACAATATTTCAACTTATCACAAATCTAGGAGCTCTATGGATCTAATCTAAATTGGCTTTAAAGAAATGTTGGTAATGACTTTGGATCTTTTTAAATGTTCCATTTGATGTTAAGCATCAGTACTTTGCACAGGATAGCCAATCAGAGGAGATTTGGTGATGAAAAGCTTATTGTTCATGTGAACAATAAGCTGGCTCTTATGCGATTAATGTATTGGCTTTTATATCATATTATAGTAAATTGTCTATGTTTCATAACACTTTTTGGTGATGATTTTCTCTTGATTTTATTACCATTTATGTATTGCTTTCTGTCTTGCACGTAAATTGTTTATAAAGTGCTTTTAACATAACAGGTTGTTTTGTAGATACTCGACACCACTGGAGAAAGGTGCGGCTTGTATTCTGCTCAAATGTCAAATCAAAAACACATTTAACACAACTAAATCTATGGTGCAGAAATCATAAAATGACAGCTATGTAAGCACTAGAAAGAAGCCATCATCACAAATTACTCCCATACACACATCCACACATATGGCAATGCAACTTACCTCTAACTAGCCTTGGAAGGGTCCATATTTGGACCCCAGCTCCATCACGACAGTGTTTAGTAAAAACAAAAAGTGACAGAAATTAAAGTGTGGCCGCGTAATGTGCTGATAGCCATGCAGGAGGTTAGTGCAAGGTAGGGAGATGAGCAACAGGTCTAGCATTTACTAGGGAATGAGTTATCTTTATATTTGTGTGCATGTCGTCTCTTATCTCAAGCAGTGAAAACTAGAGTCTGAGCAACTTCAGCAGCAAGTAAAGCATGCATGAGGTGAAGGAGGCAACTTTGAGTACAAACAGCCCTCAGATATCCTGTGTTGGATTCATCCTACAAAGCCCAGGGTCACTAAACCTTGTACAAGTGGCAACACAGAGGGGGGAGAGGCAGCGAGAGAGATATGCCTGTGTGTTGGTCTACAGCTGATGTCTCGAGACCCTTTCCATGTTCAGCTATCAAAACCAAACTGAGCTTAATCCTGCCCAGGGAATGGCACAAACCATAAATTTAAAAGAAAATTCTTAGTTTCAAGTTGGAGACTTGCTGCAACATGTCAGTGAACATTCCTGACATAAATGTAAATCCATGTAACCCAATCCTTATAAATCCATCCATCATTTATATATCCATTGTATCAATTCATATCAAATCATCACAAACATTGTGTCACCAACTTAAGAGGAATCAAACAATGCCCCCAAAATCAAACACATCAATGGGAACTCCAAGCTAGACTGACAGAGGGATATAGGTCCAAGATAACACCAAAGATACACCATGTTATTTTTTAACACAGTCAGCAGATGTGGCTCCCCATTAGCCTGCAAGGCTGCTTATATGCCTCTCATTTGAAGTTACCATTGATCCCTAGCACACTTAAAGTGATACTCTCCAGAGAAAGAGCCATCCATATTTCCTTCTGCATTGTTCCTATGATTACCATTACCAGTCAAGTCAAATAAATGTATCTTTTAGCCTTGATGCTCATGCTAACCAGGTAGGGGGGCTGAACAGTTGCCCTTAACAAAGTCATTAGTCCTTTATGGTTTGGTGCGGATGTGGTAATGGTAGATAGATAAAGCAATAGTGGGCGTGTATCTCCCCCTCTGACTTATTCTTCGAATTATGAAAAAAGGAAGATAATCATATCCCTTTGATTTTTGACACGTTTCTTGCAACCGTTGGCGAGGTATCTTTAGTATTGGTGAAAATGATTCGATGCCTGTTATCTGACGGTGGAGTTGACGGAAGTCTTAACTTATGTGTATAAATCACATAACTTTCTCCTTGTGGAGTGATATTTTGTATATTTTTTATACATGTGGGCATCAGGGGCCAAATTCAGGGTAGTCAGTCGATCAGTAAGTCATTAGCCCTACAGACCAGCCCTATGTAGCAGTGCATTTGCGGTACTTGAGAAAATAATTGTTTTTTTGTTTTGTTTTCTTTGAGCTTTTGAGTAATATCTAATTAAGATAAAAGTAAGTGTCAGTTCAATTATTGTGAATATTTTATATAGTGATCATCTGATTGGCTGTCTCCCCCTACGGCACATGTGCATGCCTTGCCTTCTCCTAGATTTCAGCTGGTGGCGCCGATGTGAGTAGTCAATCTAAATAACCATTTTGTCAGTGTGATCTGCTGATCACCGATCCGATCACCAACTGAAATGATGCATTTGATGGGTTGCAGTAGCTCCTCTGTGCTAGTCGATGTCTGACAGTTGTTGAGTTTTCCCTCCAGAGTTTGTTTGTTATTACAGTCCTACTAATGTGTGTAAGCTTAGCAACTGCAGTGGATAATCTATGCATGGCAAAAAAAACCTTAGTTACAACTCGATTGAGCTAGCAAAGCAGTTTTGTGTAACGTGTGGAATTTATTAAATTTGGGCAATACTAACAAAACCTTTTGGCTGATTATTCCAGGACAGTAGTCATTTAAATTACAGAAACTGTTGATGCTGCACACCCTAGGCACCATGGGATTGTACAGCATCTGTATTTGTTGATCAATGGCGAATTCAAGGTCTCTCCTTTGTCAAAGACCCATTTAACTTTCCATTCCACCACACCCCTCTTCCCCCCCCATCACCTTTTTCATTCGTATAGTTAGTCCTCCAGTGTTCACTGTGTTGTCCTGGAGGGACAGGGACAGAAAGGCAAAAAGGACAAATTCACATCCATATTCTGGATAAAGGAGCACCCCCCGCTGAAATGAGATTTAAGAGAGCTATATTAAGCTCAGCAACCATGGGATTCGTCCTCGATTTTAACTCATGAATGTAGGTTGAGGCTAATGGATTCAATCTCAGTCTATAGCTAGAAAACAAATGAGATGGGAAAGAAGCGATTCTAGGAGAATGTCAGTTACAGTGCATTTTCCTTTGAATGATAAAAACATTGTGCAGCCTAAGACTGGCTGGTGTTGGCTGCCTCAATATCTCTTTCTCACTGGCAGTAATTAAATATCAGCCAATAACAAGTGTTAATCTGATCTAGTACTTTGATGAACAGTACAGAATAATCTTTTAAGATCATTGGGAGAATGAGATTTAATTTGTTTTTGTCCATTACAGAGACATCCTTCCATGTGTGAAAATGTCTCTGACATGTTACATGTGGCTCTCGCTATGAGAGTCTAATATTGAGGAAACTCATTCATTCTGATAACTTTTCTATTCTGGGCCATTATCCATTATCAATATCTGTGCATCCCCTTCCCTGCCCTTCAAGGTCCAAACTATAAACAAAGTTGTAATGTGATTAAGATGGTGTTCATGCCCTCCACATTGTCTCTTTGGATTAGGTGATACCCATGAATATGGATGGCACATCATTTAAGATCCATACTGACGCCTTCTTTCCCGCTGAATGACTCAACTATAAATAGCTCTGACAGATGTTTGTCAAGAATGAGATGTGGGGTGTTTGCATGAGTAAGAATGTGAAGATGAGAGAGAGAGGCACAGAATGCATATGTATGCATTTACTGTCTGTCAAGGTCAGTGGAAGCACTGGTATGCCAGGGAGTGAGCTGAGGTGTGCTTTAACATTTCACTCACATTTAAAGAAAGTCAATATTACATTACAATCTAATAAATTCAACAGTAACACACCAATATTGGTGTAAGGTACTCGTGTAAGGTTGATACAAGATTATCTGCAATACTAAAATCTATTTCCAAGAGCTATGTTGGTTTGGTAGAAATAACGGATTGAAGTTTAGTTCTTGGAATCAGTAATAACAGTGATGAAGTGGTATTAGTGCCTCCTGGAAATCGGCCTAGGAGCACAGCCTACTTTTCTCTCTCTCAAGCTGATCACTGGTGTGCAGCTTTATATATTTTGCTGACTCCTCTTGTGTGATCATAATAGACTGCTTGTCAATACCACATCAAGCCTATTGATTGTGCCTTAGTATGCTTTCTCTAGCATGAAAGGTTGACAACCATTAGTAGGACAGCAATAATAACTGCATTACCGCCATACCATGGTAAGTGAAAACCTACCGCAGGGTTGAGAACGTTAACACCATTATTCCCAGAAAAGCTGTTTCCCCTTTGTGTGACTAGATGTTATCAGGATCACATAACTGGTGTAAATAAATGGTGTAAATGTAATAGCCCTGACTGTAGCCTTGTTATAGCCTTTGGCACATTATAGCCTTTTCAAATTCACATAAAAAAAAAAAATAAATAAAAAAAAAATTTTGTGAGGCATAATTATTTTATAAAATAGCAGATTTTGACAGGCCTCAAGACAGATATTAATTATATATATATATACAGTATATGCTGTTTATTTAAATGATAGCTACGGCTTGGAAAATCTTGCTGCAATCAGCATGACGCTGTCACCTCTCCAGGTAACAGTCGACACAGCAAAGCCCTACATCCAACTGTATAGTTTAATGTAGTCTGATTAAAAAAAATTTAAAACTGAATGAGTTTGTTTGATTTTGTGCTAAACAAACAATACTTCAGAAAGCTAACATAAGCAACTGCTCTACCTCCCCCAATGAGATGGCAAAACCATAATCAAGACGTTAAAATACAGAAACGGCGAATAGCTGACTGTACTGCTTGCGAGATATGTGCAAATGATGCTATTTTTTCCAATGTAGGAAACCTCTGATAAGTGAGTATTGGGGATTCCCCTGCCAAAGATGTAAACATTCCCCGTGTTCCAGCCTACGGCTAACTCTTGTGGGCAGATGAATTATAGCACTTTACCCACAAAATAATGCTTGAAAGCCATGCTGCCATAACACCATTCAAGCTCAGTTCAGCTTGATCAAAATGATTACCCAATGAAAAACAAGAGGAACAAGAGAAGCTGGGAATTCAGATGGTAGATTAGAGAAAAGAAAAGGGGATGATGTAGGCTTAGGCTGACTACCTTGCAATGGGTAATAGTTTTTTGGCATAGCGACCGCCCCACACCTCTACCTATTGGCAATGTTTTAGTGTGTGAAATGTGTTGAGTGTGTGCGTGTATATGCATTTCTGTGCCTGCATGAGCATTCTTGATGTACTTGATCATTTTTTTTCGTGTACAAGTATTGGCCACTTCCTTTCGTCTGAATGCAGTTGGACTTGAAATAAATGAAAAATGGATGATTTGTTTGATGAGAACCAAAATGATGATAGCAGAGAGTGGCTGAAAATAGCCGGCCAACACCATGCAGACAGCAATCTCAAAACCATCTCCAAGTATCTCTCAAGGCGTCACTGTGTGCATGGTTACAACAGCCTGATGCATAAGAGGATGACAGCCAGTGGGAAGGATATGCAAGGGATCTGAAACTCGCTGTTGTCCATTAGCATGCTACAGCATTACACAATGCCTCTGTGAGCGATTAGCAGTCTCATTACATCTGCAAACTATTAGCATTATTTTCCGTATTTGAAAATATCTCTCCTAGACAAGGCTTGTCTTTCGAAATGCATCAACCTTCCTCAGGCATTTGTATTAAAAGCTTTGTCATTTGCCCTAACTTCATCTGCCCAACAGCATTATTTTGACACCGCACCACTAAAATGTGAACACCTTCCATTTTCTGGTCAAACTCCTCCCAAAAATCCAATGCAGCACTATTTCAGGAAAATAATTTTTAAAAAGCCAGTCCCCCAAAAGGCCCTCATCATCTCTCTCCTTCTCCTCACTGTACCTTGGTCAGTGCCACTCACTTAGTCTTTTTGCGGATCTCTTCCACCAGCTGCTTGATATGGTCCTCCATGAACTCAATTTTTTCCTGCTTGCGGGCCAGGGCCTTCTGCAGACGGACGATGCGCTCCACTAGCACAGCCTTGTCTACTTCCGGGAAGCTGTCCACAAACACCACTGAGGGGCCTGACTGGCTCTCTGGCGATCGCTCTTCAACACCACCGCTCCCACCGTGGCGTGTATTCAAGGAACCTGGAGAATGGTGGGGATGGAGGTTGAGGTTAATTTACAACCTGTAATTTATATATAGAGCAACCTCCTGGATAAACTCATTAAATGACAAGACATTTGTTTGTCACACAACCACTGATGTTGCATTGTCACACAACAAAGATGGCAGTGGAGCACAGGATTTTGCCGTGCACAACATGTTTACGCTAAATTTCATGATGATTGAGAACCAATTGCAACTGCAATTTTTAAGTTTTCTTCCTCTCCCTTTTGCATATCCGCTTTACAGAGAACAAAAACAATAGAAAGCTACTTCAGGTCACAGGCATAAAAAGGCTAAGGTTCAAAATGGTTTAGAAAGTGGTTCACTGAAGAAGAAGTACCTGAGGAACTAGAGCGACTGCCCATACTGCTGACATCCCGGTCACAGCCTCCATTCTCAACGTGCTCCAGTTTCTTACGAGCTGTAGAAAGAGACAGAGAGTAAAGAAAACTGCTTCAAACACTCGACACTTGACAAGTGTCAACTGGAGAGATTCATTCCAAAATGAAATTTGAAAGATGTGATACATATTCTGATAAAATGATTGCTGCCATAAAAGTAAAACTAACTATTGGATATTAGTAAAGTTATTAAGTATGAGCACATGAGATTACAATTTAGGGAATGTAGTCTTAAATATTGCACAATGAACATTGGGTAGTTTTTGGATAATAGATTTACCATCTTTTTAAACCATTTAATTGCAGCAAGGCAAGAAAGTAGTAAAAAAAAAAAAAAAAAAAAGAAAATTCCTGAGGAATCAATATAAAACTTGTCTTCAGCTCCTTGTTCTCCAGCTTACCTTACACACATTAGCCACATTAGCGCATTATGTGCTTCTAACGGTGCACCTTGAAAAACTTTGCAACACAGATGAACAGATGCAGACACCCCCATGAACACACAGAGAGCTTCAAACTTAAGCTTCATTGCTTGATTCAATTCAATGACTTGTAGTGCGCAGCTCCCAGGTGTGAATGTGTCTGCCTGAATAAATATGAAGCAGGACGTTGCAGAAAAAGAGTGCATGCCCAGCAAACCTTCCCTGGATAAAGAAAGGCTTAAAATGACTTTACTGTAGTCATGGAGTCTCAAAACAGCAGTGGAGAATGATCACATGGTCTCCCAAAGAAAAACACCTGTCCCGCATGCAAACTAAAAGCTGCTCCATGCAAGATAACAGCCCTGAAATGCATGCCTTACAGTTTTAGTGAGTGCCCAGAAAACAGAAAAGGGAGGCTGGCTCTTTAAAAATAAGCCTAGCATGAGAACAATAGCTTTCTAAGTGCTGCACCTATCTATACTCTCCCCACTCTGTTTCTCCTACCCACCCGGTGTTCTCTTCTCTCAATCTGCATGTGACCTGACCTCAGTCATAAGCGCCGACTGTCAGCTCAGACATCCAACATGAAAGTTAAATTGAACAACACAATGGAAGCAGATGATGGAAACTGGGCAACCTATGGTCTTGATTCCTAGCAAATCCTGGTATGGTATAGAAGCAGTCCATTCTGAATTGATTTTCTCAATAAAATAGTGCTTAGACGAGTACAAAATGTCAAATGATATTGTAAGAATGTAAAAATGTTTAACTTTCTGCTATTATTTGACGTTTAAATGACAAATTTCCCCCAAAATACATGGTACCAGGAGGCTTCATATTCAGATACCCAAACACACTTTATCTTTAGTATATAGCATCTGTTTAACAGTGAAGAGCTATTAGCTATTTGAAGACATCAAGGCTGACATCCAGGGCCAGTCAATGCTCACAAACACTTTGTCATGCAGAATGACATAAACAAGTGGCCCATAACTGCTCATCTAGCCCCACAGACTCTGATTTGTTACAAAATTCAATTACATAACCAAGTATTTCAGTGTACATAGCTGATCACATTTTTAATTGAACAATATTGAACGGATTCCGTTTTGAAGGGTATGCTCGCCTCCTCCAGCTCCACGGCAAGACTGCAGCACGTCATTCAAACAGATGAAAGGACATTCAGTTGCCGCCCCTGCCCATCCAGGCAACCAACAATTTGACAGCTCTGGTGCATTAGTGCCCAGGTTCGATCCCCGGCACCACCAGGAGGGTGTATTCCAGCTGTGAGCTGGTGATTGAAAAATGACTGGTGCCACAGCTACGGTGCCCACCAACACTGCCGAAGTGCCCTTGAGCAAGGCGCTTAACCCCCAACTGCTCCAGGCGCGCTGTCCAGTAGCTGACGCCTGCGCTGTCCTCTGACCTGGAAAAGTGCATGTGTGTGGGGTGATGTGTGTATATCTAGTCAGAGGTACACGAAGAAACAAATTCACTGCATGCATACGTGTGTTAGTGCCAAATAAAGTTGATTCATCAACCGTCTTTCTTTCTTCTTCAACATCCGCCATCACAATGGTTGCTTCCCAATGGCAATCACCCTCCTCAACCAGCAATCCACAGACGCACCACACTGGATTTACTCAAACTGGGTGTTTGATCATGGTTAGGAATCCAAGATCAAGATGTTTTTCTAACCTTGTGTTAGCTGTTTTGTCAGGTCCTTGATGTTAGCAGCTTGCTTCCTTTTCTGGGTCACCAACTCATCCCTCAGCTCCTCCACACGAGTCTTCAGATTGGCCACCTCTGTCTGCAGTGCTGCCCGCTCCTTCTGCAGGCCCTGCACCTCCCGCTGCCTCTGCACCTCCTCCTGCTTCAGCTGCTGTGACTGCAGAATGGATGGAGGTTAGAATGGCAGTAACAGCCATGATGGACTTGCAAGACGATGTATTATTGGTTGCTTATTCCAATAGCAAGACATACAGTCTATCAAGTTGCAAGCTAGGAAATTACATTTATTGTGTGATTTACTGGATTTTATAGGTCAACAAACTCAGATTGACAGTTGACCTGACTTGAATAAACGAAAATGAAAAAAAGAATGAAGCGAGATTGACAGTCGACACTAGAATGCAACTTTCTACCAGAGAACTGGCCTTTTAATAGTCAGAACGTTATCATTTATGTGGACGGATTCAGCAAGGCACTGTGACAGGATTTTCAGTCTATTCTCTTATACTGTTTTACTCCATGAGTGTTTGAAGCTCCCCCAGCCTCTCACCTTGTCATCTAGAAGCCTGTTAGTTTCCTCCAGTCTAGCTTGGAGCTCTGTGGAGCTGCAACTAAGCTGGTCCAGCTGGGCCTGTAGCCCGTTGCTCTCTGACTGGAGCTGGGCATTCTTGCTACTCAGCTTCTCAGTGAAGCCCAGTAGCTCGGCCTCACGCTCTCTGCTGCCTTCCACGTCACACTGGAGGTCACCCAACTGGCTGGTCAGGCCATCCACTTCCTCACGAAGAGATGTGACCTCCTGCTTGTCACTGAATGACAAAAACATGGCTCAAGTTCACCTTTTGATTGACATAACAGTAACATTAAATGGGTATTTATAAATGACTTTAGTACAATTGACTGCACGATTGAGCTACTCTCGTCAGACAATTTGCCATGCAGCTCGAACTTCCTATCTTGTGCATGTGAAATGCATACCATCATGTAAGCGCCTGCACATAGGAATGGCATGACAATTATGAATTACAATTCTAATAATACTATTATTAGAATTATTAAAATCAAATCAAAAGGAGAGAAATTAATGAAATGTGAATATATAATCTTACTGTGTACAATGTCATTTAAATTTCATACAATGTCAATATTTATTCAAGCGAAATCAGTTCCTTCAGTAGGCATTCATATGGAGCAGTGCTCCCCAAAGTGTACAGCCATCATCTCCACTCTATACTTATTCAAAGATCAAGATTCAAAGATTCTTTATTGTCAATTCGCTATACGTACAGGACATACAGGAGAATCGAAATGCCGTTTCTCTCTCACCTTACGACTAAAAAAAAGAATAAAGACAAATAAAGTTGCAATAAAAGGTACTATGGGTTTATTCACAGATTTTACTGACCAAAAAATATTTTGTTGCAGAGAGACTACTTTATAGAACCATTATGAAGCTGTCTCTGGAGGCCTGTTGCTCAAGATGACAGCCTAAAAAAAAAAAAAAATCAAGGAACAGCATTTGGTTCAACATAACTCAATTAGGGTGGCACCACCTAACCACGGCACCGCAGCACTCAAAAAAGAATTTCATCAATAAGTGGAAAAGCAGAAAGCAGTATATCTGTACATTGCATGCAGAGGCACACACACAGAACATAATCACCATTTCTCCTAGGTTCCTTTCTGTCCTGTGTGCTATATTTGTTCTTGGCCTATCTTTAAATGTTGTGAAAAGGTACTTGAGAAAAAAAAAAGGACAATAACAATATTAAAGCCGTCCTAGCGCTATCAAAATCAATGATGTTTAGTTGGTGATAGAGGTGCTTCAGTCACAGAATTGGGATTGGCCTGCAAGGCTACACATGCCACACAAGGTTGAAATTGATTGAAGTGCTTAACCCCTTTTAAAATGTGAAACGTGTGCTAGTTAAATCTACAATGTGCATTATTTTCCTGACAAGTCTCTATTTTGTGCTTCCCAACAAAGATCATTTAATCGTTTAACGTAACTCTCCATCAACCTTTGAAGAGTAGCACTGTAACCCAAGAATAACAAGAAGATCATCAGTGACATCCCAGCAACTCCTGGTCTCTAAATCCTTGAGGAGTTTGACTGATCAATCCACCCACGTGAATACTGGAGGCCAATGGATCAAAGAGGATCTGTCAGGGTCCCTGCTACTGTAGCACAGAACTGATCAGAGAAGCAGCATGGATGGTCCCATCTGAGCTGAGCATTATTCAAAGCTAAATGTGGTCAGCTGACTGACCAAAGACATACTGTTGACAAGAGCAATCAGTGACTCTTTCATAAAACTGCCTGGGAATGCACACTATGCTCCTATAGTGTGTATACGGGCACTTTCTCTCCCCTTATTGAGTTGGCACAGTGTGCGATAGTGTGTGTGTGTTGCTGCTGCAGTGTCTGCGCTTGTGTGTGTAATGCTCCTGCAAAGTGTGTGCGTGTATATATACCGTTCATGCTGTTCCTCGAGTGCAGTGATCTCTCCTAGCTTGTCTCTCTGTCGGCCGATCTCAGCCTTCTGCCTGTTAATGATCTCCCTGTACTTGTTCAGCTCATCCTCCCAGCGTGGACGCTCCTCCTCCAGACACTTTAACTATAGAGCACGCACACAAACACACATGCACACAAACTTATTCAGGTGAACACAGAGACACACGATGCTAGTCTCATGTGTATGCACAAGGCCAGATCATAGTTGTATGGCACACCTTGGTGCGCAGGGTAGTGAGCTCATCCATGCCCTCTTTGTAACTCCTCTTCAGGTCTTCCAGCTCTTTGGCCTTCACTCGGTGCACCTGCCAGTCGAATCAAGTTGTACATTAGATCTTCATTCACTCTTATGAGTCTTATTCTGAGTCTGCTCATATGAATGGGATTGATGCAATTAAAATTTAACAACATTCCTTTCTTGGTTGACGGGTATAACAGGCTTCTTTAACGTTGGAATGCTATAATAACAAACCATGCTTTTGGCAACATAAATGCCTTACAGATTAAGTGTGACCACAGCGATAGACTTACACTATTAGTTTTGGGTCAATGGACAAAAGAGATATGATGAATTTTTCTTTTACTAGAGATCATCGAGTGGGATGTTACACATTGCTCTTGGAGTTATATTTTAGTATTGTGAATATTTCCTAATATCAACCACCTAGTTTGGTATCAGCCCAATTTTGGACACCAGTGTCATTATCAGTGCATCCCTGGGTGCAACAGGCTTCTGTTTTTCAATCTCTGAAGCCTCTCAGCAGGAACACATCTGAGACTACAAAGTGAGGACTTAAATGATTAAATAAGTTTGTGATTGAGTTTGTCTTATTATTTAATCAAAACTTCTTACCACTCTGTACGAAAAGCATTGACCATATTAAAAATATCAAACTGCACATGCATTGTAACCCACTGTCTGACTACACACACATTACTGTTCAGTCCTTGCTGTTGCTGAGAAGCAGACATGGACATAGGAGCAATCAGACAGTGAAAAAGAAATTCAGGGTGTATGGGCAGCAGGCTGAGATAACTATAATGGAGATGCCATTTTGAATATGGCTCTTAAACTTTGTCAAAGCAACATAAAAATGATCTAACAAACAAAGAATTAAAGTCAACAAAACCATGATTGGTGCTGGTACCAGTTAACTTTCCTAAATAGCCTCTAGTAACCCACAATATCAAGATAGACAAAAAGCCAGTAGCAGAAATGTAGCCAGATTTATTGTCCACTTTCTTTTCCCTTTTCAAGGCCAATATCTAGGATAACAATGGCACGGAAATCAGGTATTTCATGTAATTCATTCATGATTAAGATGCATTAGGGTGATTTTATAATGAGGCATTAGATATATTAAACTAGACTAAGGCTTGACATTTTATTCTTCAGCAGGGCAGCAGTATCACCAAAAATCGAGGTCCTGGATGGTAAACAATGTCCAAAAAACAGTCTGTCAGAAATGGGCCTTTAATGTATATGGCCTGAGATTGCCATGGAAATGGGTCATTGGACAAACGAGCCAGGTTGTCGAATGATGGCAGGAAATAGGTGACGTCGTCTGGGTTGTTGTTGAAATGCACAGCTTCTTATTGATTATTTCTAGGGCATTTATTTTTAAAGTGTGATTCCCCTTAGAACTGGGCAGAGAGAAAAACAGGCCATTGTGTTTGGATTGAGTCCATTTCTGTGCCTGTGTGTATGTGTGCCTGCCAGTAATGTTTGTGTGCCAGTTTTTTACTCATTCCTAGTTAAGCTAATAGCACCTCCCAAAGTGATGAAAACAGCTGAAAATAAACCTTTTTACTAGAAGAAATTGGCACCAAGACTATCAATAAAAAACAGGATAATGGCCTGGCTTAGCAGAGAATTTAGAATTAATGGCAGACTCACGTTATTGATGATTTTGGATATCTGGTGGATTCTCACAGGGCTAAAAATAGATATAGTATTTATAAGCGAGAATGTGTGTGTATGATACCTCTAGTTGGTCAGTTTGCTCCTGCTTGTGTTTCTCCAGCTCTCCTTTGGTCTCTCTCAGTTTAGCATCCAGCTCATTGGACTTGATCTCCTCCGACTCCTACATGCACAAGGGAAAAGCTAGCATGATAAAAAAGCAGAGAAAGGAACTAGAGGGAGAGAAACTGATAGAGACAATCAGACACTAAAAGAGTTTGGAGACTAGAAGGTTTTGTACCTGGGGTGGTTGAGTGTCATTTTGGTTCTGGTTCAATACCTTTTCTGGTCTGGGTAGCAGTGTTACTTCTGGTGTAGGCTGCACTTTTCTTCTTTAAATATGTCATGTTATGTCTAATGGTGACAATATACTTGCTGTGATGACCCATCACTCGTGAATGAATCGCACAGACAAAATATTTCCAGAGACAAATCTGGCAGCTCTTGGCTACCATCTTTAGGTACAGAGGAAAACTGCAAGTCTCATTGGCCAACTGAAGTTGAACATTCCTGAGCGATTATTAGCAGAGCTAAGCCTCCCCGACAGGAAAACCCAGAAAAGGGGATTTCATGCTTTTTCACTCTTTTTGTTGTGTTCCATAAAGCTTATAAAAGATTACATGCACAGAGTGGCTGTTGGCACCCAGTCAGGGTGTGTGATATAGCTGAACATTTGCTGCTCCAGTCAGAACTAAACAAACCACCTCATCACCGAACATGTAAAGAGCAATTGGAGTAGTGCGTTGCCTTTTCAGAGACAATAATGCATTGTCATCAAATGGTGCTCTTTGGGGGGGGCATATGCATCTTGCTATCTCTCATACACACACACACACAATCTGTATGTGTGACAATAATCTCAGTTTGGCTCACACCTTCATGCACAAACTAACACTTCTATGTTATATACACACACAGACCTGGTATGTTCGGATCATGTCCTGGCAGTTCTTGCGGATCTGTTCAGTCTCCTCTTTGGCTTGGGCCAATTTGGACGTGGTCTCTCTCAACTTGTCTTTGGTCTCCTGCACGCACACATACACACAGAGAGACACAACACACACCTCTGTAGCGCATACTGGACTTAGCAGGTGCATACTGGTGATCTGTGCAATAGGTTTACATTATGCCACAACTAAAAACAACAAAGGTCATTTCTCTTCAATGCAAAGCCAGTATGTTAAAAGTTGCTGTTTGTGATTTGGTCCTTACAGAGCTACATTTTCCCCTTTGAACAGGCATCAACCACACAAACTACCATAAAGCAACACAAAAAGAAACAGGCTTCAGGCTCAAACCACTAATGAGTTTCTGCTCTTGTCTTTAAAGTGTCAATGATGAGTCAAAATTGTATATCCATTTTGCTCGGAGGCAATTTAAAACGGCCCTGTTGCACTTTTAAAAAAAAAGAAAGAAAAAGACAATCATTTTGCAATAGACATTTTCAAAAATAACTGGGGTCATAAATGCAGGGTCATTACTGTTCCATTTATGGCCCATTTCATTCAGCCCTGAATTGAAAGCCACATTTAGCCATCTTTGTTATACAGCTGCTGTTGATAAAATGGCTAAAGGGGAATCTCATTTGTCTACTGGAAATATAATAAAGTTGAGCAATATTGTCGACAAAAAGGATACGTAAAAGACACATTTCTTGTACCAACACAGCAGTCACAGTGCCGATATTAAAGAAGGAAAAATCAACAGCAACACGATATTTAAGTATCTCATTTGAAAGTGACAGAGACTACAGTATATACAGTGCATTCAGAAAGTATTCAGACCCCTTCACTTTTCACATTTTGTTATGTTGCAGTCTTATGCTAAAATCATTTAAATTCATTTTTTTCCCTCATCAATCTACACTCAATACCCCATAATGACAAAGAGAAAACAGAATTTATTAAAAAGGAAAAACTGAAATATCACATTGACATAAGTATTCAGACCCTTTGCTATGACACTTGAAATTTAGCTCTGGTGCCTCCCATTTCTATTAATCATCTTTGAGATGTTTCTACACCTTGATCGGAGTCCACCTGTGGTAAATTCAATTGATTGGACATGATTTGGAAAGGCACACACCTATCCATATAAGGTCTCTATATAAGGTCGCTGACGATGCATATCAGAGCAAAAACCAAACCATGAGGTCGAAGGAACTGCCTGCAGAGCTCAGAGACAGGATTGTGTCAAGGCACAGATCTGGGGAAGGCTACAAAAAAATTTTCTGCTGCATTGAAGGTTCCCAAGAGCACAGTGGCCTCCATAATTCTTAAATGGAAGAAGTTTGGAACAACCAGGACTCTTCCTAGAGCTGGCCGCCTGGCCAAACTGAGCAATCGGGGGAGAAGGGCCTTGGTAAGAGAGGTGACCAAGAACCTGATGGTCACTCTGGCTGAGCTCCACAGATCCTGTGTGGAAATGGGAGAAACTTCCAGATGGACAACCATCACTGCAACACTCAGAGTGGCAGAGTGGCCAGACGGAAGCCTCTCCTCAGTGAAAGACACAGGAAAGCCCATTTGGAGTTTGCAAAAAAGCACCTAAAGGACTCTCAGACTGTGAGAAACAACATTCTCTGGTCTGATGAAAACAAGATTGAACTGTTTGGCCTCAGTT
>OOFE01050227.1:8615-32726 GCA_900323365.1 Monocentris japonica
ACACTGGAGCAGGTAAGTTCTAAATGTCTTCAACATTTCATCATGCATTGGCTGCAAGAGGATTGAACCTCTGACCTTCTGGTTACAGGATGGACTTTCTAATCACCGGGCTGACAGTCAAATGACAACTTCAAGCTCAAAATATTACATTCAATCATTGTAGGAAAGTGGAGGGGGGCAGGAAAAGAGAGTTGCAGGAAAGAACAGACACCCAGAAGGGGAGAAAAAAGGAGAATCATGAGAGTTCTATTGGGTGTAATTACTTGTGAGGAAGCAGTTTGGTAAGGGGGAACGAGTCATTATGGTGGCAAACTAATTTCCACTTCAATTACTCTGAAAAGCCTGCTAAAGTTATTTCACCGTTCAGGTTCTGGGTAAAACCAATTGTAATGAATGCACAAACATTCAGCAAATACAAACCTGTGTCACTAACTGGAACCTGCATGCTATTGACTGCTGTTTCAGCACTGATAAGCCTATTCAGACCAGTAATTTCCTTCAAATTGACCTCCCACTCATGAACTCAACAACTCTCTCAGCAGTCCCCAGAGTGTGTCTATGAGCCATTTAAAACTGAAAATCAATATCAAAAGGCAGGGAGCCACAGAGCAAGTAGTGAGACCTTGAATGCTGCGCACACAGAAATGCCATTTTGATAGACTGGCTGCTAAATGTGCCCTCCTTGTGTCATATATTATAGGCTTTTTTTCTCTACGGTGGCAGGCATGAAGTGATAGTGATAGGAAATGGAATGCACTAAGGAGGCTAATCTGGATGTTATCTTTCACAGGCAACATGACTTGTGATAAGGATAAGGATTGCTGTCCATTGATAAAGGTTAAGGCCAGGGCTACAACTGCAGAGTTGAAGGATGCACAGAAAAAATCATTATAGAGATAATGGGCCTCATTCACGAAATGTACGTAAGATCAGATTTGATCGTAAATTGTTCGTATGAACGTTTCTACGAAGATAGTCTGATTCATCATTTTGTTCGTATCTGAATTTGTTTGTTGGTACGATCAAATCCTATGTGTGTTTGGGAACATGCGGGAAGGCTGTTAGAATGGCTTATTCTTTATGAAAAATCCATTACAGTAGTGCCAAACCTCATTAAAAACAAAATGTTTCAGTGGCCTTGTAGAAAAAAAAGACCTAATAGGCTGAAATGGCGCATTTGCTGAACTGTCCTCATTCATAACAACAGAAAATTATCAAACTTGTAATGGGTTGATCACATGGACTGAACGCCTTACAAATACAATTAAGTCCTACCATCTGATGAAGATGCAGCCTGGATTTGATCTGTGTCCAACTCCAATGCCGACAGGACACCCGACGGTGAGGTTATTATTAATTGATCCTCTGATCCATGTCGGATAGCGCCACAGTGTGCTGCCGTCCTCCTGTGGCTGATAGTATGCGTCTACGTTGACTGATATTTTTTGCAATCTAACTTCATGTCGAATCATTTCTTTTTTTTACCTCAGCAACGGTGTGTGTTTCTGCTGTGTTAATAATTTCTTGCCATGCTTTACTTTTATCAGTTCTTGTGACTCCGCTGCTGATGCTTCTGAAAACTTCAATTTCGGACACCGCAAAGCTCCTCTTTTATCTCTTTTTTTCATGGTTTACTTGCACACGACCCTTCAGTCTGCACAGGGCGTTTACCTATGCAAATCAGCTTCAACAGGCACGCGCATCCAATTTACGAACGATTGGCATTCATCAAATATACACCTGTTCTACGCACAAATCGAGGTTTCCCACGTTTCGTGAATCCCACGTTGGCATTTTCTTATGCACATAAATGCAACAAATTTATGAATAATTTAAGAGAAGTTTTGTGAATGAGGCCCAATGATTATATCTAGACTCTTTAACAATAAGAAATATACACTAAAGGAGTTTAACACTTAAAGTCAAACTGTGACCAATACATTCTTCCCTTGTGTAAAGCAGTCATGGAGAGAAAACATATGTAAGCTTTTATCTGCAGAATGGAAAAACATATACAGCTTTCTACAAGTTCCCACCTGCAGTCAGATGATCACGGCTTTCGACTGACCTCAACTTTCACCCCTACCATCCCTAAATGAACCTCACCTCTCTGGCGTCCCTGGATGCTGCGCAGTGCCAGGATATTCTGTTCATCAGACAGGAACTGCCTCATCTTGTGGAAGGGCTCTTTCCCCCGGATGGTCAGCTTATTCCAGGGCTTGGGCCTGGCCAGGATCTCACTGACTGAGCCCTGAGACAGTCCAAGTACGTAGTGGCCAAAGATCCTCTGGCCGATGTTGTGCTTGATCAGCTGCTCTTTGACCTGACGTGCAATCTCTGCAGTATCCATGTCTTCACCTTCAGATATGCTCCCGGCTCCTTCTGACTGGCTGGGAGACGGTGCCAAACCATTGACATCTGGGCTTCCCGCCGATGACTGCTGGGTTTGGGACTGCAAGGGCTGATGGTGTGGCACGGGGCTGCCTGACAGAGAGTTAGTTGTGGGGTAGTGGGCTGGAGAGAAGAGCAAGGCAGGGCTGGAGGAGGACACGGAGTCCTGGAGGGCTTTGGAGTAGAAGGTCTGCATGAGCTGGCGATGGAGCAGGGAGTTAAGTGCTATCTTTCCCGCCAGGGGAAAGGCAGTGCTTGCTGATGCCATCGAGGACGGGCTGAAAAAGTCCTGCCCACCCACTATGCCGACTCCTGAAGGCGAGAACTGGTGGGTGCCGTTGGCAGTGGTGAGGGTGTCCTCAGAGGCACCCTTACCCAGGCCAGGGCGCAGGAGCAGCTTGGAGGGTGGAGGGGGAGAACCCTGCAGGTTGGTGCTCATGGGGTTGGCTGGTGACTCTTTGACCTTTCGCCCTGATGCACCTATGAGGCACAGTAAACAAAGATATATCACAGCATGTACAACAACAGTTCAAAACAACAAGTAGAGAGCAGGAAGAAAATATCAGTCTGAAGCGGTAAATAATTCCACTCGAGTTCCTTTAAGTGCACACATCAAAGTCTTCAAGATCTTACTAAAGTCTAATAGTCATATGAACCTGCTTGTTCAGTCTCATCTCAGGACAGACTGCATTTGATGTTTTGATCAAATCAGCATTAGGTTTTCAAAAAAAAGAGGCATTAGAACAAGGTTGTGATTGGTCTGGTGATATCTATAAGAGAATCACATTTCTTACTTTGTTTTAAATATAGACAACTGGTGTAATAGTATGAAGCAATGTGAGAGATGGGTATTAACGCTAGAAGGTCCAAGCCGTTGTCTAGTTGAGTTGCAGAATTGAAAAATCTCAGCATCCAAAATGTTCCTCTGTGATTTCTCATGGACCCAATTTCTGTATAAACCAGCGCTGTAAGATTTTTAAAATTCCACAAGGAAATAGTAATTCCACAAGGAAAGAGAGTAAATTTTATTTACTTTCTTCATTTGACAGCTTCTTGGCCTTCTTGTAGACCCCCCCAAATCAACTGGCCTTAGACAAACGTGTTAAACATTATTATTTCAACATGGAGTATGTGCAGGAATGTATGCATGTGGCCCCTGGCTGGTATGGATGCTGAGTCATGATGAAGGGAGGTGTCTGCCAGGCATGTCATGGGATATGGACACAGGCAGGAGGGGCTGGCTTACCTGCTATCTGCTCTGTCTGCCATGCTTAACCTATTTTACTCTGTTCCTGTATCCAAATCCCCTGCAAGCCACCACTTATCTCAGTCAGTATTCAGAGTTCTCCCATTTCTAAAGATTTCAGAAGAAAAAGGCTTGCTAGACTGAACCTGTCACAGTGTATTTGAATAGTGCACTGAGAAATAGAACATCTTTTTTCTTTTTTGAAACTTGAATTATGCAAGGACCTTGAGTCCTAACTGTAGGGTATCATTAGTCAACAACTCAAAATGCAGAAATGCAAAAAACAATGACCTAATCAAACAGATCACACAAATAACATCCAGTTATGAGGGCAGCACTCATTAAATACTTAAAAATGGCAAACATCCTGTATATTTGCATTAGCAATTCAATGATTGAGTGAGCCTTAACCAAGCAGCCGGTAGGAGGCCGATGATTTGACAGAAACTTGATACACAAAGACAAATTGGGGTACCCATGCAAAAACAAAATGCTTATTTTGTCGGCTTGGGGGGGGTCGACCCAGAGCCAATTAGGATGACATTTCCAGAGTAGGAAAGTGCACTGAACACTAAAGAGCATAGTGGGGGAAGAGAATTGGGCTTCATTAACATACTGGATCACTGTGACCCCAGACCAAACAGCCAGGCCAGCAGAGGTCAGCTATGCCCTCTGAACATGGCTGCTCATCACTACCTGTTTGTGCAGCCAGACTCCAATTTGTCTATGTTGTGGTTACATGTCTTTTTGAGAAGTCATATGGTGATAATAAGACCAAATATAAACTTTCGTTAAAAAAGTAGCGGAGTGGGTAACTGTGGCATTTTTCATAATCCCAGGAACCCAGAAATGGCAAATGTTTGTCCATGCATTTCTCCTATAAAAATGTTGTGGGTATACGCAACACTGAGCAATCAACAAATGCCCTGGATCAGGGATTCTGCAGGTTTCAGGAAGTCAAATTCAAGACAAATATAAGACCTTTTCAATGCTACCTGGAATTTAATTTAAGGCCAACTTAAAAATCACAATGAACACACAAAGCTGACAAAACCAGCCTATGTCTGATTGAACATGGCTAATGAAAGTTCTCAAACTATAAATGGGCAACATTAAAAAATGACAACAGGAAATTGTTAAGGGACTTCCAATTGTGTTTCGTAAATTATGCATTTCAGGCAAGGTGTGTTTGCGTTTCCTATTCTTCCTATTATTCCACCATACCGACTCCAACAGTGGATGTGTTCCTTTCGAGAGAGCTCTTTCTCTCCAGAGATACTGTAATTGTTTTTGCTCTGAGTTCAACAGCTCTGCTTCTGATGTCTGCGATTTGCTGGCAGTATTTCCTGTCTGCCAGCCAGACTTCCTGTCTGCAACCCCTAGAGGCAAGGCATTCACAGATGTAGGAAATAAAGTAGTCTGACTGCTTTACAACTTCAATCACCCTGGCATGCATAGGCTCGATTTTCATCTGATCTGATGGGAACTTTCTTTACCAATTGAACGTGGGGTGATTTCTCCATTATCACTGAGCCACTTTTTTCAATTTGCCAATATAGTGATGCACTAGACGTAGACATTTCTTTTTATGAATTAATTTTCTTTGCTGCTGTGAGAGTGTCTATGTTGGGAGTTTGTTGCTCTATGGAGGCTGCTGAACGTGGGTGGTGCATGGTTCAAATAACTTGGCATGTCACAACATGAGAGAGTGATAATGTTTTTGAGCTCAATGGAGGCATAGTAGTGTCTCTGTGCTTTGCTCTGCACGGCTCAATCAGTGGAAACCAAACATTAGCCTCAGGGCAGATGGGATTCCAGGCTGTCTGCTGTGTGTGTCTGAGTGTTCAGAATGGTGTTTTTATGAGATATTGGTTTGTACGTTTGATTCAAACTTAGTGGAAGCCACCATAAAGCCAAGCCATCATGAATCATTTGACAGATGACGACGTGCAGGAGGTGGCCAAGTTCAATGCTAACCCAAACAAGCAGAAAAATTTCACAATATGATATTATGGGAATAAAATTTACTGTTTTGAGTTGATATCAGAAAGATATTTAGGTCCCAATTTCAACCCAAATGATATATATTCATTTAAAAACATCGTCTGAAACTGTTTGGAACTGATATCAGAAATATTAAGTCCTATTCACCTATACAACATCAAAACATTTGCATGACCGCCTTGCCACTTACTACCGTTTTCACATTTGGTAGCCTCGGTCAGTGATTATCAACCATGGTGACCCAATGAGTCTGCAGGTTTTCAGTAGAACCAAACACTACAGCTGCTGATTTAATTGATTAACACACCTTCAACTAGAGAGGAGGAACTAATCAGTAAAATCAGCTGCTGTAGTATTTGGTATGAATGAAAGCCGACAGCCTCTTTGACCTCGATGGCACATGGTTGAAAACCACTGGTGTAAGGTATTTCATGGCCCAAAGTCATGGGTAGAGGACCTCAAACACTAGTACTAGCTTCATTATCAAAGAATAGAGCTAAACAGATGAAGAAAGTGATGTTTGTTACAACTGTTAAGGTAATCATTTCCCATTAGAACTAAAAGTATATACAAATTTGCATTTAATAGTGCAATAATCCAGATAACAAAATACATTTCCCAAATTACCTACCATTAATGTAACCATTTTTACATCAATGGATTTTATTACATTAAGGAAGGTTGAATTTTTTTTAAATGTAAGCCATTTACAAAACTCACCAAAGACCTCTTCCATACCTATTCATCCCATTTTCAGATATGGCACCATACTTAATAACCAATTTTGTGAATTAGATTTTTATTAGTTTATTAGTATTACATTTCTTAAAACTCAAAATTTCAGCCTTTCTGTTAATGTAATAAAACTTAATAATGTATATATTATTATTGACAGGATTATTACACTATTAACTGAAAATTGTTAATATGTTAATGGTTTAATACGTTCATTTAAAGTTATTACATTAACAGCTGTAACAATGCTATGTGTATCCATGAGCAGTGCCATCATATAAAAATCAGGCAGGTTACAAAAATGGCCAATATTAATGATTATACCTCCCTGTTCATTTTGGTACTGGGGTGTGTGTGTGTGTGTGGACTCACCACTCAGCTCGTTGTTGCTCAGCTGTAAAGCCGACCTCTCCGACTGCAGGCCTTGACTCTTCTCCAGCAGCAACACATCCACTGGCTTCAGGTCCTGAGGGAGGAGATGACAGTTATTAAGAATTAAATTTAGTGGCACAAAATCATTCAATCATCACGCTATTGTCCCAGGGAATATTCTCATTTGTCGTTTTTTTTCCATGTCCGTACCTGGGCTGAAGAACAGTTTGATGAGCCAAACTCCATGGACTTGAGGATGCTGTTGGACAACAAGAATAAATGTTGACTCATCAAAAGCAAGTGTCTTCTATTCCATGTCAGCTAAGGCAAAGAAAAACACAATACGAGTCCCTCGACTATATAGACCACTGCAATGTGATAATTCAATGAAATCCTTAAACCCTATCAGGGTGCCATTTATAACGGTTATCCAAAAATCTCTTTGATGCAAATTGAATTCCCGGTGATGATATCTATAACCCTTTCAATGAAAACAATTGGGAGAAAATTACAGTTTAGGAATAAGAAAGGAATTCTTGCCTTCAAGACCAACAGGCTAGCTTCACAGTCTCCACTTAACAGCTCATGGCTGACCATGTGGAGCATGGAGGAATCTATAAACAGCCCTATTCACCGTTGTCACATTCAGTAACTTCTACTTGGGAATATTAGAGAGAAAGCCAGGTTCCCTAAATGAGTGGCGAGAGGGTCACTGACAAGGACTGATGGAGGCTGTTAAAGTCCTGGCAACACACTGCAGCCATGCTCCCTAAACATTAGCAGTGCCTCCCAATTAGCCTATCAGCCAACCTTATCTGATTTAGACGCTTTGATACTGGTTAGAACAGAGAAAACTAGACAGACAAAGGAGGCCACTGTTTGAAGTAATTTCGAGAATTTGGATCTGAAATACCAAAACAAAATTGTACTGACTACTTGCTCAGTTAAAGCAATTTCATTTTCCAACTTACATCAGATACAACCTGCAAAATGACATAACTGCTGTTGATGCTGCAAAAACATTTCACTCCCAATAGTAGAGCTGTTACGCCATCTTGCAACTTACATTTTATGAGAAGAACATCCAAAGTGTAACACTCCAACAATCCTACAGTGCAGCTATAGTAACGTCTGCCTCAACACCCCATATACAACCCAATCCCATTGAAAAGCAGCTAAGTCAAATACAACAGCGTCTTATCCAATCAAAGTGGCTGCTTCTGATAAGCAGAGAGCAGAAGCTGCCCAATGAGGTGTGGCCTCTCCGTGTTCCGATTCAAAGACTAAATCTAAAGGTTAATGATGGTCTCGAGGGTGGCTTGGCAGAGGGTACGAATGTCATTAGTGTGGATCTGTAAAGAGCAGACTTGATTCCTGACCAACTTTTGTTTTTACCTCCACCTCATTGCAAGTCTGGGGCTGGAAGCTAGGAATGAAATTTGTCCCGGTTCATTTGTATGGATTTCTGAACTGATGCCTGGGGGCGGCATGATGAGCATTGAAGGACTGGTCAGGACCGGGGAAAAGTCAATTACCTGAGCTCTTTCTTGACCTCTTCGTAGTCTGTCTGTTCTTGGAGCTTCTTCTCCAGTTGCTGTTAGTGGATGAAGATAGATAGTTACATTCAGTAGATAAATCCTGGATTGAATGCTTGGGTATCTATTTTTTAAAGACGATTCTTTTTGGCATTTCTGCTTTAACCCAAACTGATTTGGGTGAAACATTTCAGAACTATTGAGTTCTACATGTGAACGTGGCTGAATTTGTATGCATTTCCATGACACACAGAAGTTAAATATACTGACAATCCAAAGTCTAATTTGACAAACGTAAGAGAATTCATCCAGTATTTGCTCTACAGTGCATTCTACAGTCTATAAACAGAAACCAGCACACACAAACAAAATGGGGGGGTCTGCAAGTTTCATCAAGGTAAATCTAACTGCGACTTTTCAAGACCTTTTTAATGCAAGTTAGAGTGAAATATAAGACCAATTTTGCCACTGAAATGAATGAAAGTGTCCTATCAGAGTATGGGTCTGCACGGCTAGACTAGCTTCTCACTAGAAAAAAAGTGCACCAAGAAACATTTTCAAGACCTCTAAAACTGAATTCAAGACTTACAACACGCAGGTTATCAAATACAAAGACATTTAAAGACTCTCAGAACCTGCAGATGGCCTGAGGAAGCTACAATTGTCAGGGGAACTTCAAGTCTACCAGATTATCTTTGGCTTTGACATCTCTGTTCAATCTCCAAGCATCCCCAGACACATCAGTCAAACTTATGTGTGCCGAGGAAACCCTGCAGAGTTCAGTAGAACTACTCTGACATTTATGGACAGTGAGGCACAGAGCTGCAGTGTTAATCAGATGAAACCCAAGTGTTGCGAGATGTAATGCAATGGTGTTAGGTACAGCAGCGGAGTGTGTTTGTCACATCTGTTGAAAATCTGCTTGGGAAATGGAAATAAAAGAGACAACACCAATGGATTTACAAATGATAGTCTGAAGAATGTGACTGCAACTCCTGCCAGAAACATGGGAGAGGCTGCCTTAGCAATCCTTCTTAATCCCTCATTCTTGTTTTCATTCATATTTGCTTTGTTCACCACGCCTACTAGGTTTTTTCTAAGGAGGCAGGTTAGCTGGCTAGCAACACCATAAGCCTGTATTTACAGTACATGTAGTCACTTGAGCAGGGTCTGAAATTACCACCCGCCTCGCCTGACCTACAGGAAGCAAGCAATTGGCATAGCCTCCTTTGCATAAATGAGATTCTTCAGGAATTCCCCTCCTTTTCCGCTTCCTTAGTGTACTTCTTCATAATCCCCTGCTGTAGTGCAACAGAAAACGTAGCCAGCAAGCTAGCTATAGAGGTGACTAAAACACAACGATGGAAAACTTTGTAGAAGAATTGGATCTTGCAGAACGGCAGGCCTGTGCAATTTATTCTGTGGAAAACTAAAAACCAAACCAACAACCGCGACTCGTTAGCCATGTACGTTCCACCAACAAAACATTTCCCTCTGACACTATTTTGGAAAGGGTACAGTTGCAGCGACTGTGCCCTTGCGTTAAGCCCTGCCCTGGACTGTGATTCTGGTTTTCAGAAGCACAAACAGCTCAAGTTCTCTGCCAGACCTTTCTCCTGTGCTGGTACAGCACTAAAACCAAGTGTGGAGAAAGGTCTGGCCGAGCGAGACTACCACCTGCCACACTGTGACTTTTTGAGACGATAACATTTGAATGTTTCAGTTATATACAGTCTTTGGTCTTTGCCTGTTCTCAAACTTTGTCCCTGCTGACGACCGTACACTCTCTCGAATCGTGAGCCAATGCAATGAAAGCACAACAATGGCTCTTATATTAAACTGTACACAACACGGTAGCGTCTTAACTTCCTGGATGGTTATCTAGTCTAATATTAGTTGAAGCTGAACAATATTCCCATATGGCAACACAGAGCAGATGGTGAGGCTACCAAAAAGAAAAACTGAAGACAAAGCCAAAAAAGATCTATTGTATAAGTGAGTGAGGAAGTTTTTAATTAAATTCAATTTACTCTTTTATTGAATATCTCTCTCACAGTGCCAGATTCTACACAAAATAGCATTAAAACAAGTAGGGTGACATACAGTATTGCTATGAAAAATGCATATTTTAATTGAAAATTGAGACGTTTGCTCATGTGATGGCCAGGAATGATCAAGAACATGTAACACACCAAACATTATGTGAATGACTCTGAGGCCTGCCAATGACTAGGCCCTTCGAGGTAACATCATAGTCATTTTTGTCAGCAAAGATATCCGCTGTTGTATATGACATGTTGTCAACTAATTTCCCTAGAGACAATAAATGCTATCGTATTGTATACATCTTGGTGGACATAAAAGAAGCACAGACAACACAAACAAACACATTGATGAGTATGTATGATGTACTGTTTGAATATGAGGTAGTTTACAATGGTATGGTATGGTATTGCTCGATGATGCCTCAAGGCACCTGGTTGTCCCGTCGCTCAGAGGCCCCTGTGGCCGATCTACGCGGTCAAGACTCTTCTCTGTCCTGACCCCACAGTGGTGGAATGAACTCTCCACTGATGTCATGACAGCAGAGTCACTGCCCATCTTTCACCGCAGGCTGAAAACCCACCTCTTCAAGAAACACTACCCTGACCCTTCCTCTTAGCACTTGCTTATTTGTTTCACTTACTTGTCTTAGCACTTGCTTATATGCTTCTCTTATTTGTCTTAGCTCTTGTTTATTTGCTTCACTTATTTGTCTCATTTGTTTAAATAAAAAGTAGGTAGCTAACTTATTGCACTTTTACCTTAGCACTGGTTATGCTCTTAGATGCTTGTTTAGGAAGGAAATGCACTTACAACCCAACATCAACTTCAAGAACTGACTGTTCACTTGCTTCCCAATATATCCCACCCCTTGACAGGTACCATTGTAACGAGATAATCAATGTTATTCACTTCACCTGTCAGTGGTTTTAATGTTGTGGCTGATCGGTGTACATGTTCTTTACAAGTGTATGTAAACTTTTGACCACAACTATACCAATTTCAATTGGTGATCATATAGAAGAGAAATCTGTAATGGGTAATCGGACCCCAAAAAACCTCATCAGTGCATCCCTAGCGTTGCTGACCTGACCTTGAGTGTGGCCTCCTTGGTGCTGAGCTCCTGCTTCAGCTGCTTTATCTGTGAGGTGGAGGTTTCCTGGATGTTGTCCAGACTGGCCTGCAGTCTCTGAACATCCTCTGCCAGCTGCAGCACCTCCCGCTGCTTGGCGCTCAGCTCCACCTCCAGGTTGGAGCGCGACAACACCTCCAATGCTTGCTCCTGTGGATGACAAGCATGCATCTCTGGTAATCTGATTGGCTGAAACGACCCATAAATTAGGACTAACTGACAGCTGTGTCCAGAGATAGTCATGTCGTTAAAGGTGGAAAAAAGCAAGATTTTTACTGCCCCATATTACAAAATGAGCATGACTCAATGATTACGTCACCAGGTGCTGAGATTTCTGGATTTCAAAACTCACTCTCCGGACTATACTCTGTTTCTACTGGCATTTTCAACTGCTCAACGATGGATGCTGCAAGCACTGCAACACATGATATATGATATATTACTTCTAAACTAGCCACTTGGGGATGTCAATGTGCAAAATTACATAGGGCAGCTTTATGAATGAATGAATGACTGAATTTTATTTATGTCAGGCCACCTTGTGTGGCCCATCACATTTGTGATTACAAGACATCTTTACATATATAAGATATAGTCTAACTGAGAAGAGTGGAGCTCAGAGGGAAGAGCGGAGAGGGCACCAGATAGCGGAGAAGGTTCCAAAACTGTCTCCGTCCAGGTCTAGTCTCCATACCACCCCACCCACAGCATCACCACCTGCAGGACCAACCCCACAGCAACAAAATGGAGGGCTTCACTGTGGGCTACGCCAACATCAACCCTGAGAATGAAACACCCTAAATAAAAACGCAGCTTCCAGTGCAGCAATGGCATGGCTGATCGTGTCACTGCAGTTGATACAAAGCATTTGCTGAAGATTAGTCATTATTCTCAACTAGAGTTCTTGGTTGAAGGCCTGCTGTCAACATACCATATCTGGAGCTTTCTGGATCTGAGTGGCCAGCTGTAAGGACTTGCTAGCAGATGTCAGCTGCTCCCGAAGAGCCTCTGCCTCCCGTTCTGCTGTATCTGCTCTCTGTAGATGTTGGAAAAGTGACAAGAACATCCAAGTTAGTTTCGCTTACCCAAAGCTGACTGTCTGTACATTATGTTTAGGGCAGGAAACTACATAATAGGGTACATAATAGGGATCAGTGCTTTATAGTTCACAATTCACTTTCACTATTTTAGTAACAACTTCATTTTTAGGAGAACCTCCATTTTAGGAAGTCTTAATGATAGTTTGACAGTTTTTTTTTTTTTTTTTTTTTTTAAATCAGCATTTGGCTAGTGGCTGGGGGTAATTTCACAACCTGATTTCCTGAATTTTTCGAGCACAAGGGTTCCCAAGCTTTTTCATGGCAAGACTCAGAAAAAGAGGTCGTTTTCTGCTTTGATCAAAGAGTGCTGTTAACAATGTGCGCTGTTAAAGACGTAAATCAAACATGGGATAGTCAATAACCACTCCCTTTCAAATAGTAATGATAAAGGTGCAAAGAAGAGGAGGAGGTGAAATCCGCCAGTAGGTCCCATTCCATAATCTGACGATCACTGGTCTGAAATAACCTGTGTTACGCTGTGGCTACTTATGGGCAAACTGTTAGAGAATCTTGATTTTAGGCTAAATAATGTCCCATAGAACAAAATGATCATAATATATCTATAGGGGGTTGAAAGGGTTAGTGATATATGCCAATGACTCAACAATCCCTTGTTCTCAAGCCAAAAAAGCAAATGATGAAACAGTACTCCAGTGTTTTGTATGATGATATATTATCTCTTCACTAGATGTTTGTGTAGGATCTCTGCTCTAATTAGCGAGCTTACTGCTCTCTACTGTGAAAATGTGACTTCATTATTTGTGTCTACAGGAAAGCTGTTACTGAAAAATGTCTTTGATACAGTAGGCCCTAGCATTTCATTGATTGTATATACTGTAGCTCTCTCACCTTCAGTACGTCTCCCTCTAGTTTTAAGCATGGAATAGTCCTTTTTGACCTCAGTGCTGCATTTGACATCGTTGATAACACTGTTTTAATTGACTGTCTTGGGCATTGGGTGGGTATCTCTGGCTCAGCACTGAGTTGGCTAAGGTCCTATCTATTGAATAGATGCAGTAGTACTGTGCAATTTTAGTCCTTTTAGACCTCAGTGCTGCATCTGACACTGTCTTGAGCACTATTTACTGAATAGAACCTTTTCAGTTACAATAGGCATTTCCTCATCTTCCTCAGGAGACATCACCTGTGGGGTTCCTCAGGGCTCGGTTCTAGAACCCATCCTGTTTTCTTCATAATATCACTAGTAGACCCAATGTTTCCTTCAGTTGCTACACAGAAGATACCCAAATGACAGCAAAGCTCTTAGCAAAGCTTTCTGGAGCTCTCCAGAAGGCTTGTTCTAAAGGGTCTTGATAGTCTGTCTTCCAACGTATAGCCAGCGGCTAGAAACCGAGGAGTTACCTTTGACAATGACCTGACTTTTGAAGAGGTGAAGAGACTAGGGCAGTTTTTCTTTCTATAATTGAGGAATATATAAAAAAAATGTTTTTAATCCTTCTCAGACCTAGAGAAGGTCACCCTTGCTTTTATCTCATCTCATTTAGACTACTGTAACTCTATTCCTGCCTCAGTCAAAAGTCACTCTCACGCTTCCAGCTGGTTCAGAATGCAGCAGCTAGGATCTTATATATAACATATAGCCTAAGTGAGAGGAGTGGAGCTCAGAGGGAAGAGCGGAGAGGGTGCCAGATAGCAGAGAAGGTTCCAAAACTGTCCCCGTCCAGGTCTAGGTGCCATACCACCCCACCCACAGCATCACCACCTGCAGGACCAACCCCACAGCAACAAAATGGAGGGCTTCAGTGTGGCCTACACCAACATCAACCCGAGAATGAAACACTCTAAATCAAAACGCAGCTTCCAGTGCAGCAATGGCATGGCTGATCGTGTCATTGCAGTTGATACAAAGCAATTAATAATTTTAGCATCTCTCCACTGGTTTCCAGTTAGATATAAAATTGATTTTAAGATTTCACTGGCACTTTGCTACATTACTGACCTATTAGTTCCCTTTGAGCCAGTGCACAGCCTAAGATCCTCAGGCGGCTCCTAGACTGGAAGTCAGTATCATCTTTAAATCACTTATTAAAACACCCTTTTATAGACTTGCCTTTATGGAACTGTTCTTAATCCTGCTCACTTTAATGTTGTGTTACTGTTGTTTTCATGTATGTATTTATCATCTTTTTAATGTATTTTCTTGCTTGTGCTTATTTTATCTCCCCATTATGTATTTTGCTTTTTATGTCTCTCTCTAAAGCTCTCTCTTTTTTTGCTTTTAGATAAGTGTTAGATAATTCAAGCTAATTATTATTAATATTATTATTAGATATCATTTAAATCCAGTCCCAAAATCTCTTTTATCTTTCCTATATATGCAGTAATATTTGCTAGCACCTTAATTGATTTTAAGTGCAGCTTTGGGCTCTTGTCCAAATGTCAAATATGCATGGTTCATTTAAACTTCATTACATCTCTGTCAAATGAACACAGTGGTCATTAAAATCCTTGGAAGTGACTTTTTAGTTTTTAAGTTTAGCATCTGGCACATCTTGTTTACTTGGGTTCATATCGAAGAATTTCAGCAAATTCAAATAGATAACCAAAAGACAAAATTTGTCTTTGAAGTGAAAAGTGAAAAATCTTCTCTGGCTGCCAAATTTGAACAATTTATGGCTTCTGGTGTTTACTAATAAAATGAAGAAGATTTTTTTTAATCTGACATGCTTGCAGTTTCATTATTTACTAAATAGCAACAGGATTGTCACATGCTAAACACTTGGACCAGGTGAGAATTTGTTGTAATTGTTTATGAATAACAATTTGTCAATTCCACTTACACTAATGCATACCATTCTCTGTATCATCCAACATAACAAAGTTAAAATAAGAGTGGTATCATAATGCCTTGTTAAATGTTGGTGTTTAAACATGCAACCTTTAGATGAATCACACTTCATCTTTATGGAATTATGAAAATGTAACATTTCTCACACTGCTGAGCTATTCTGAAAGTAGGAAGTAATGAGGGCACAATCAGATTTTTTTTTCAAGTGATTATATTATCATTTTAATACAAACCAAATCTCATTTTATGAATGTGGTCACACAAATCAATGTTATCTTAATATTTGCTCGTAAAACAAGATAATCATATTGCGTCAATAGAGGAGAAAGAAAATCCAATTTCTTCAAGCTTCTTTCAACATCTTCTGTTGAAGGTCAAGAAATATGTCAAGGAAACATGCAAATCAAAATATACGATGGCAACCAAGCACCATCTGAATCAGGGGCACCACTTTTTTATTATTGCCATTATTTCAGGGGTATTTTAGCTTATGTAATATTTAACCGCTTGACTAGTCATACTATTTGGCCAGTCATCAGTCGGGCACATTTAACACACACACACACACACACACACACACACAGGCTTTGGAGGAGGGAAATTCACCACGCTTGCCCAATTTTCAGATTAGAATCTTAATTTGGTGCATAAAAACCAGTAGGTTAGCACTTGAAGAAAACTTGATGCCTTGATCCCTGCGTGCAGAAGAAGAATGGCACAAAAATTGTACAGAGGCTTTGTGGAAGGATGAGATGAATTACTGTTCAAATGTATAGACTGACTTTGATTGTTTATTTTTAACAAGTAAAAGTGAATGTGTGGCAGCAGCGCTTGTATGTCTAAGGCAAATTTCCCCTCAGGGACTGATAAAGGCTATCTTATGTTCAGGTTATAAATGGTTATTTTCTGCACTGAAAAAGGGAAAAAAATGGGAGTAAGCAAACAAGCTTTTCTTTGTTTTATCTTTCTTGTTGGCATCACAGTGAGCCAGAGTTAAGATGAGGTTATTGTAGGTCAGCATATAATAAAATAGGTGCTGCTGTAAAAAGCTTTTCAAGTGAAGGAGAGAACAAAGAGCCAATTCACAAGTTGGAGTTGTGATTGTAAACAGCTGCTATTTTTGTTGGGTGAAATGAGTTAGGCCTATCTTTACAAAGGAAAAGAGGTCAGATAAAGTCATTTGAAGACAACAGTTCTCTAAGAAAGCTTTTTAAGTGGTTTAGGTAGAACTCCAGCTAAACTTAGCCAACTACTATGGCTATGTAATGTACCATTGTCTATTGCATGGAGAATAGATACAGAGTCAGCTCAACATCACTGACAACATCACCATCCCTATGTGTATTTCATTACACATTAAAGGTACATTACGAGCCACTGTGAGTAATTAGGCCGCTACTCATTTACTTGGCTAATCCCTGGACTTATATCAAAAGGCTTGGCACAGTGTATATTATGTCTGTGATGAGGCTGGTGAGAATTGATTAGGCAGAGGAAGACAAGAGCTTAAGGATGAGTTAGATTAGTCATGCTCTATGGCAGTGGTTCTCAACCATGTACCATTGAGACCCACAAGTCTGCAGGTGTTAATTCCAACCAAACACTACAGCAGCTGATTTCACTGATTAACGCAGCTTCAACCAGAGAGGAGGAATTAAACAGTGGAGTCAGCTGCTGTTGTGACTGGATGGAATGAAAACCTGCGCTCCCTTGGATTACAATGGCTCTACGGAATATTGTCCCCTGTTTTTCTGCTTACCAGAAGGTCCATCATCTGCATATGCTGATGTGTCTAAGAGCCTGTAGCATTTTCATTAGGTCCTTGCTGAATTGCCACATCTGAAATGCCTATGGTAGTAACCTTTATAGTCCAGCTGATGGACCGTAAATTACTGCTCCTGCTGTTTCACTGTTGTTGTATTGAAAACTTCTGCAATAATGGCCTTCAGCCACCAGAGCTAGTAGCAACCTAGCCATTAGTACAAAGAAGTGAAAACTAGGTTAGTGCTAGTTGCATGCTTGCTACCTGTGAGTGTCTTGGCTAAGAAGCCGTCTAGATTACTACTAAGAGAGGACAGCCAACAGCAGTGACCAGCTACAGCTGATAACCAAGCTGAACACTTACCAAAAAAATGTCACATGTCTCTATATTACTGTATATTACTCACACTACTTCAGTGTCTTGACAATTCAAATTGCTTCTGGAAGTGTTCGTTGGTAGAAGATTCATTTCAAGTTCCTTGATGTTCCTTGATTCCTTGAGGTTTCTTGATACAGTATGTTGTGTCATTTTTCAACATTAGATTGTTGGATTTAGGTTTTGCATACTGTGTTGGATGTCTTTGTTGTAGGTGGGCTTAATCCTTTGTTCAGTGCATCTCATGTTAGCATAGCAGGCCTTGCTAAGTGCATGCTAGCAGTAACTGTTAGCTATCAAGTTGAGCTATTATTGGTGATTTTATTTTACATTGATATATTTTCAGGTTGCTTTTCAAAACCTGAAAATGTGGTGACTGCTGTGTGTGGTTTTGTTTGCAAGTGTTCAGCTTAGTTACTTTCAGCTGTAGGCAGGCACCATTGTTGGCTGTCTTGGCTTTGTAGCCATTTCGACAGCTTGTTAGTCAAGAGTTGCTGTTGGCTGTGGTAACTGAGGACCATTATTGTAGAAATAATGGTCAAAGAATATGGGAATGAAAAGAATATGGGAATGACTAGAATCATCTTATGACTAGAATGACGAGAATAAGCTTAATTTATGGTCATGGTCCTTGTGTGGTTTTAAGTAGGATAAAAAAAAAGCTTACCTAAAGAAAGACCAGAATGGGGACTCACCTGATTGGCTCTCTCCAGCTCTGACATCACCTCCTTAATCTCATCTGCCCTGGAGAAGGAAAATGGGTGAAGGAAAAGCTGAGTCATGTTCAAAACAATATCACAATCTTTGATGTGCTCTTTTCCAAACTGTTATACAACCATTTCAATATCTCCAATATATTGAGGAGCCATTGTGTGAAAGTGTCATTTCGTCGACCAAAGTTCGATAGTTCATGAAGTGGGCCTGCGACAGAGAAGACTGGCCCCTCCCCCTTCATTGAGCCACTGTAGATTCGCTCCATTCACCCAAATGAAGTTTTGGAGTCAGGTAGGTACACTGGCAGGAAAGTTTTGTCTGAGCACAGGAAGTGATGAATCGAAACTTAAGCTTAACCCACACAGCTCCGAAAAAGCAGCGGCTATCGCTATAGAAAGCTAAGGTGTCCAGTGTTTCCCATACATAGGGTCATCTGCGGTGAACCGCCATCACCTGCTCGACGTAAAATGGCAGTCTGACCTAAAAAAAAAGCTGTCTGACAAAAACCTGTTATTGACTCGACAACAGAAGGTAATTGTTAACTTTTTTCTCCAATACTGAACTTGGGATGTTAACGTCCGCTACATATTCAACAAGCCACGTAATCATACATCGAGTGGAAAATACATTTTCTCCCGTGCATTGAATGTTTTCAACGCTCATCTGAGGGAACAAAGGCCCCGAGAGGCTGGAGAAAGCCAAAGGGAGTCAGAACCTGTATTCGGACTCCCATTCGAACCTGATTGTTATCTTGTATTTAAAAAGAGATTACCAAAACTTTTATTTACATGACATTTATTTATATGACAATGTTGATGTGTACTACTTTGAGGGAGTATTAACTAGTAACAGTTTCAACACAGGTGTTCTTTTCTTCTTCACTTTAACTTTTTCACAATCTACATGATTTAATGTGTCTTTATTCTACAATGAATGAGAATACTACAGGAAAGGAACTGGTGTTAAATCATTCCAATGAACAAAATTCATGCTATCCATGGGCTTGTGTGTCTGTGTGTGACCTTAGGTTTTGTGTGTGAGGATGCTTTTAAATGAAGCTTAGTGTAAGTTCAATCAGGAAGGCTACCTCTCTCCCTCCCATCTTCCATTCATAACCTATTATCCAAACAGTTTAAAGTTGGACTCGAATATGCCCTTCAGCATTACATCATTATTCATTATCCAATCAACCAAGTCCATGCTTCGTACACCTTCTCTCACACCTACTCAGGGAACCAATCACAAATCGATACGTTCTACTTTTATTTTTTCTGTATGTTGCTGTCATTTCAGCTGCTGCTGCCGACAGTTCCTCATACTGCATCAAGACTCCATCAGATATCCCAGATATTATATTGTCAGCCTGTGGGGGTTTTCTTGTCTCCAGCCTGTCCATGGGGATCTTCACCCTAAGAATGGATACCTCTTGGAACTCTGTCCAAAACTCTGTCTACGCCATATCTTATGTTATTGTCTTCAATAAATCCTTTCGTAATCCTAGTCTCTTCTGATTGAAATAGTAATGCAAC
Source organism: Monocentris japonica (assembly GCA_900323365.1). Taxonomy (NCBI): domain Eukaryota; kingdom Metazoa; phylum Chordata; class Actinopteri; order Trachichthyiformes; family Monocentridae; genus Monocentris; species Monocentris japonica. The sequence continues at coordinate 28,363 of OOFE01050227.1, forward strand.
ATCAAATTCTGATTCAACTATAAACAGAGAAGGTGTCAAACCAAAGCCACCGACAGTGTGTGTGTGTGTGTGTGTGTGTGTGTGTGTGTGTCTTTTAATTAGCTGAGAATTGCTGTTCTGCTTCTGTACTGCTTCCCTCTCAGCAGGCTACCTCCATTGACTCTTAAGGCTTCAGAGCCACATGCTGTGTCCTGTCAAAATATTACCACACTTAATGGAATGGCAACCACTAATTACCGATTGTTTGGCATGCTGCTGTAATGATGATAATAGGGTTTCAAGTAGATTTCCAAGTGTGTAGTATATTTGTAATCAGTAGGGGATTAATATTCAATTGCATTGTTATGGCTAACAAGCAATGTGTATGAAGCAATACAGAGATCAAACAGTTGGTGTTTGATTTGCAGAATCAGTTCGTAAGAAATGTAATATTATTTAATGTGTCAAGGAAAACAGGAAAATCACGACATTTGCCACAGACAGACTGCATCAGCGAAGAGGAACACTAACGCTAAAGTGGAAGCGCAATGACAAGGATAGACGGACATTTAACAGGATAGTTGCTTAACACCATAAAACTACAGCCTCAAAAATTACCACAGATTTGAACCAATACCTTTGGGACTCAGTCTCAACATTACAGTATATTTTAGGACTTGGGTGACAGCTATACAAGGATGACTGAAGCAACCCTGATCCATCTTAGCTACTTGACATTCATATATTGTTAGGCATTTCTGTTATTTTGTCCACCCCAGGTAGATATTAGTAGTGGTAGAGTAGTGATTCTGTGGTTGGAAGCAATATAGAAATGTCAGTCAGTCAGGATAGGTTGTAACCATTCGGCGGTGGACAGGGGTCAGCATGGGCACTCTGACCGGTCTGCGGCTATGCAGCCCCATACGCAGCAAGCTGCGATACACTGTGTGTTCTGGCACCTTTCTATCATAGCCAGCATTAACTTTTTCAGCAATTTGTGCTACAGTAACTCTTCTGTGGAATCGGACCAGACGAGCTAGCCTTCGCTCTCCACGCGCATCAATGAGTCTTGGGCACCCATGACCCTGTCGCCAGTTCACCGGTTGTCCTTCCTTGGACCACTTTTGGTCGGTACTAACCACTGCATACCGGGAACACCCCACAAGAACTGTCGTTTTGGAGATGCTCTGACCCAGTCGTCTAGCCATCACAATTTGACCCCTGTCAAAGTCGCTCAGATCCTTACGCTTGCCCATTTTTCCTGCTTCCAACACATCAACTTCAAGAACTGACTGTTCACTTGCTTCCCAATATATCCCACCCCTTGACAGGTGCCATTGTAACGAGATAAGCAATGTTATTCACTTCACCTGACAGTGGTTTTAATGATGTGGTTGATCGGTGTATATATATACTTGCTGTCTCCTTTTACTGTCTTGCTGCTGCAATAATCCAATTTCCCCATGGGGATCATTATAGTTTCATCTTATCTTATTTGGTTGTTCATTTATTTAGCCAGGCTTTCATTCATTCAATCATTCATGAATTTATTCATTATTTTTTACACTTATTTGGGTGCTAATCTTTTCAATCATTCCCTGCTCCATAAATTAACCTTCTTAAATTTAATCTTCAGGTTTTTCCACCAGGCTCAGTGGAGAAGATACAGATAGATATTGTAGTAGTCCTACTTTTTGCTGCCAGCTTGCTGCAACCCTTTAATTACTTTATTGAAAAGAAATCTATTTGGAATTCAAATTCTGCTCACTTTTCAATTACTTTTAGGGCAGCTATTTAACGGAAGCTAATGTGACCAATGTGTTGGTTAGCTGACAAATGGGGACGATAAGAAGCAGTTTGTTTTATTACATATTTATAGTAGAATTGATACTACACTGGTTGCTCAAGGTTATGGGAAGCCCTTAATCTGAACTAATTCTAAAGGTGACATTTTAATCGAATTCCACACAAGTATGCATGAATATGTTCTTATTGTTCCTATTATGATTATCCTGGATTTCAGTGGAGAGTTTGAGTGTCCAATAGTGGTCCAAATACTGTTTCAGAGGCTTTTCCACCCTGACAAGAATACAATTCTGAGGGAAACACTAAATACTTGTAATTGTTTTGCATGAAATTGGTCACATTTAAAGATATTCAATATGTGCACAAAATATCAGCTATTTCCAGCTCCAATCCAAAAAATATTGGTATAGGCCTTCAAAAACCCATTTTAGTCAAACCCTTTTTATTTCTATCTTACAAGTGAGAAAGGATAGTGCTAACGCAGAGGAAATGAATGATGGCAGATTTCTAGAATGTCAATCACGATACCTTTCACACTCAAACAACAAACGACTCGTAAAACACAGATACCGACATACTTAAAGTCCATTCAGTGTGTAATGACTATGTATGTTCTGTTCTCGTTGCCAGAGTGACACGATCATCAACACAGCCATATTGACCAACGAGCCTGTGTCACTTCCTGTCATCGTGCTCGCCGTGGGGCATGATGGGAAGGTTTCAGACGTCACTGCTGCTGTGAGGTGCCAGTCGACCAACGAGAACATTGTAAAGGTACAACATTATCAGGCACATACACATGCATGAGTATGTATGACAGAACAAAAATGTTGACACACACAGACACATAGGAATGCATATGAGTAGGGGTGGAAAGAGTACCAACATATACAACTACTCAAAAAAGAGTGAGCTCGCACCCAGAATTGGGTTCTCAGATTTCACTTATTTAATGGCGCAAACAACATGTGAAATGTGAATATTGTACCCAGATTTTGGATGTGCTATTTCACCCTTTTTTTGAACAGTGGAATTTGTGTTTTTTTGGCTTCTCATACAAGAATTCCATTGTTGAAGCACACTTCTTTTCCTCACACAGTACCTCACGTAGCATCCAGTCGTGAGACAGGCGTAGCATCTAGCTCAATCCCAGTTCCAAGTCAGGAATGCGCAGGTAGACCTCTATTTATTAATACACAGGACAAGATGTTACTATCCCTTGTGCCATAATCCAAGGTAAACACTTGTAGAAGCCCAATTCAGATAAAAATACGAATGATACAATCACCACCAAATGAACACCATAGCAGACATCAGGCTACACCGTCATAGATCTACAGAGTCATTCATTAGATGGCACCATTTGCCAGTTACCTACCCTAGCCAACAGTGGTATGCGGTATGTCATTGGGGTTATCAAGTGGGCACCTTCCTTCACTGATGTTTCGTTAAGTTGGGCCCCCGACACCTCAAGAAGGCTCAACGGTGATATTCCAGCATCCTGGAACCACCCCCCTTTATGCCACCACCTCACAACTCCCTTTTACTCTTGCCATCTAATGCCTGCCATCAACCTAGCATTAATCTAGCCTTGACTCAACATTAATGTACCAATACAAGCCTATCTATCTGATACAACACATTGGATACGGTCCTGGATGTCGTCCCTGGTTCGAGTGCGGGGAGTGTGTGTGTGTGTATGTATGTATGTGCCACCATACCTATACTTGACTGATGGGCACTTTCCTAGCTAGCAGAGCAGAACCCCCATTAATAGCACAGTACAATACAGTACCATACCATAAATACAGCCACACAGTGCTACCCTACGCTGCTCTATTCCACACAATGCTACACAATGAAACTCACTGCTACACAGTACTACCGTACTACACAAGGCCACACAACAAGGCCACACAACACTCAATCCAGCGGCACTTACCTTAGCTTGCTCCCCAGCTAGCATGCTTCCTCCTTATCTCACTTGCTCCTTCCGCTGCTTGAGACATTCCTAACCGCAAGTTTCAAGCTCCATCTGCGAATGCCAGGGGTGTAAAGTACTTGAGTAATTGTACTTTGTTACTATACTTAGGTACTATTTCGGGGGATTTGTACTTTACTCGAGTATTATTAAATTTGTATACTTGTTCTCTTACTCAATTACATTTTCAAGAAAAAAAAGATACTTTTTACTCCTTACATTTAAAATTCAGACCTTCCAAGTACAAGTAAGTCTCGCAGGTGCAACGAACTTTAAATTAGTATTATTTTTTCATTGGCTGAACTAATAACCACACAGCCGTACTTTATTTAAAACCAATAAGATCAGTGGAAAATTAACCCACCCATACCCATGCTTATTGGTCCTTGTGCAAGACCAGAAAGCAGAATCAGAATATGACAGTCAGAGAAGCTACAGAAGATTGCCACTAAAGTTACAAGTGATGAGGACGAAACGATCGGCACCCATGGCCCCATTCGGCATCCAAATGGGGTCAGCTAGCCAGTATCTGGTTTGGTAAATACTGGCTAGCTGAACCCATTCGTTTCCACTAACATTGATACAAAATGTGACAAGT
>OOFE01050229.1:27732-45761 GCA_900323365.1 Monocentris japonica
ATGTGATGTTGTATGATCAAATTGTATTAGTTTTTGTTTCATATTGACTATATATCGTCATTGATAAATAACAGTGAAGGTTAGTACTAGTATAAAAATAAGAATTCTCTTCACAAAACATTATAGCGTGCAACTGATTAGAGAATGAGAAAATTGCAACCGCGCCGGTGAACATTGTCAATGGTCCACACACTCCAGCACTGTAGGGGGTGGTAATGCACTTGAAAGTTGGATGTCAAACGCCGTTAAAGAAGAAGAAGAAGATGGCGAAGAAGAACAAGAAGGAATTCTTAATAAATAAAGCTTTCTTTGAACGCCTCAGTCAACGTCATGGCGACAGCCGCTGACCGTCGGTAATTTGAGAACAAGAAGCAAAACAGACACAGGAGAGGCTCAGACAACATGTGAGTGTAATCGTGTATTCTTCAAAAGTTTGTCGGAAATTACATCTTTGCCTTTTAAATTTGTTTACGTTCGCTATAAAGTTGAACTGTAGGAGCGAAGGATAGATCAATTACATATTGGCTAGACTTCTTAATGTTACTGAAAATGAAATGACGGGATTATGTTCTTCCTACAGCATATTCTTCAACTCTAATGACACTTTAGACATAATACACTCCCTGTTTCTAGTACTAGATCTTGCTGCTACGCATTGAATGTAAGCATATGATATTCAGCAAAGCAAACCAGACTACATGCAGTGATTTATTTTCCACTATTGTTAACTAATGGAATTGATTGAATAAGTCAGAATAATCACTAGTTTAGAGCAGATGCCATTGTCAAAATAAGCATACTTATTTTAAATTGGGAAGTGCTTATTGCTGTTGAATGTGGCTCATTCTGTTAAAGCCTTGACAACAAGAATTCAGTCTGAAAAGTAGGCTGGCTCTCTCATTCAGGCAGTCCTCTTTTACAGGTTTTAACTATAGCCTGAAACTTGTTCTTTTAGTCTAACTAGTCGTGCATGTGATGTGCCGAGAGGTAGAGTCAGTGAAACCTGTTCTGCATTTCACGCCTGTCCTATTTGAAAAGTGGGAACACTGAGAGAATCACTTTGGAATGCAATGAAACTGATTGACAATGGATCTCTTAAGTCCAAACCCTGAAGAAGTAAGGGATGTATGTACCTCCAGTACCAGGATCAGTTTTATTGCCAGGCACTTGTGTATATATATGGGCAATTTAATTTTGTGTGTTGGTGTACCTAAAATGTGTATATACAGCAAAGTCAACCGGCATTAATAAAGACTCAAAGTAAGAGAGAAGATTCTATGCTCCTCTGTGTTTCCTTCTATGAATAGCAGCAATATGCTGAATACAAGCTGTACAGTGACTTATTAAGATTCAGTTTCGGTTTTGCCTCTTGTAAATTGGATTTTTTTCTTTATGAAATAACTGGAATTGAATTCGAAAAGCTGTATGCTTTGACTTGCTACATGTTAAACTCTTAAATTCATATAGCTTTTTGCTTGCTGAAAATTTTAGTCTTGGTACACATACTGTCACCACCACACACATACACACACACACACACACACACACACACACACACAACACCACCACCCTATCATGAATCCGACCTAGCTCAGCTTATAACTTGTACCTCAACAACCCCTCTGCCTCCTTTTTATTTCTGTATGCCCTTTCCCTAGAGAGATGTGGTGGGTACTGTGGGTGGTCACTGCCTTGCTGGCTCTCTTCTGCAGTCTGGATGTATGGTACTTCTTGCGGGTAGGGGCTGTGATTCTCCGGGCCTGGTTCCAACCTCCAGTCCGGGATGTCACAGGAGAGCAGATCCTAATGGGACGAGTCCTTCCCCGTGACATAGACATGTGTCATATGAACAACGCTCGCTACCTCCGGGAGTGTGACTTTGCCCGCTTCTCCCTCTATACTCGTAATGGTGTGTTGAAGGCCGTTCGAGCCCTGGGTGCTAACATGGTAGTGGCGGCTACCACCATCCGCTACCGCAGGGCACTGTGTATAGGGGAGGGGTTCGAGCTGCGGAGTCGCATCGTCACTTGGGATGACAAGTCCTTTTTCCTGGAGCAAAGATTTGTGTCTACAAAAGACGGGTTGGTGTGTGCTGTGATGTATTGCAAACAGACCATCATACGCGGTAGCCCGGACAAGATCATGCAGCACCTGTGTAAGAGGAAGGTAAGGAAGGGGCATTTATATTTACTTTTCATCAGATGTGTTTCTCACAAGTGAGACACAGATACACATTGAACATCAGAAAGGTGATGAAAATCGATAATTGAGGGATATTCAGCCTATGGCTTGTTCCTTGCAGGTGGAGTGCCCTGAGTTTCCAGAGGACCTTCAGCACTGGGTCAGCTTCATCTCAGCCAGCAGCCAGGCCCTTAGAGCAGAGAGTGGACTGGAGGAGAAGAACAAATGAGGCTGGACATTGCATGTGCACTAATAAAATTGGTGATAAAACTAATTCACCAGCCAAGGATAAAACCTGATGGGTTCATTTTCTGTTCAATATTGACATGCATTTGACTTGAACACACTTGTGCCTACTCCTCCGAAAATGAACTTTACTTAGACCTGAATATCTTTTGCCAACATGTGAAGGGCACCACTTTTGCATTCTGTTTGGAGAGGTTGATACCAGGGTTCAGACGAATAATGCATACATCTAGAGTAGTAGAAATACAATGCAATTGTATAATATATATTTTCTTGTGCTGTGAAATCAATAAAAAACACTTTTGATATACTCTTGATACAGTCTTTTCAATGTGCTCTCAAATTCAATTACGTTTTGTGTTTATATATGGTTTATACAGTGCTGTGTGTGTGTAATTTCACCTTCATCTAGGCTAATCACTTTTTACCATGACAACCAATTGCGTGACCTGAACTAGATTAAGGGTGAACTCTGTCGATGATTATATATGTGATAATGTTTGCAATTACGTATTTTAGACGTTCAACGTAAATCGTTTGTACAGCATTATGTTTCCTAAGACAGGGTGGCGATTTAAAACATGCTGACATTTCGGCCAATGAAATAAAGGAATCATGACAGATGCGGAAGTAGGAGGCTCATTGCAGCTACCGGCTTCTTTAAGTTGCATCGCAGCCCATGGTAGCACTCTCTTCTGGAAGCACAGTGAGTATTACAGTCATTGCAAATTATTTTTCAAAATTCCCATGATTATTACTTGATCTGAATCGCTGAGACAACTTCAGAGTAGCGAGTTTGCGCGTCGCCGGATTCAGAGTGGTATCTGGTCTGCCTAGGCCACCAGCTAATGGTAGCTAGCAGCTAAGCTAACAGATTTGGCTGTCAGTCACAGCAGGGTCTGTCCCATTCATTTGAACGGAGCAGCCGTAGCTCCAAATCCGTTCAAGGTTAAAATGGGTGATGAAACGATTCTAATGTTTATTTATTTTTCTCTTTCTCATACATGTTGTCAGGCAAACGAGTGAGCACGCACTGGCCTCTTGCTTTTCTCTATATCTGCATTGTCATTGATGAGGTCAAAGGTGTTTTTGTTAAATATTGAGTGTGCTAAAAATTCGAACAGCACTATTTGCGTAAAGTGAACATTTGTTAATGAAATGACTTGGAACTTCAGCTGTATGTCACATGAAGATGCAGTGTTTTTGAAGTATCTGAAGCTGTCTGTGTCCATCCTTAATGATAATATATCAATTTCTATTCTAGAGAGATGTTGCTGCTGGTGCTGGGTGCCCTTCTCCTGCTCTTCTGCAGTCTGGATGTATGGTACTTCCTACGGGGGGTCCAGGTGTTCGTCCAGGCATGGTTTCAACCCCGAATATGGGACATTCTCGCTGAGCAAAGTGTTGATGGAATGGTCCTCCCCCATGATCTGGACTACATGGGTCACATGAACAACTCCCGATACCTAAGGGAATGTGACTTTGCCCGGTTTCACCATTACATGCGAAACGGGCTGTTCATGGCCTCATGCAAACTGGGGGCCAAAATGGTTGTAGGGGCCTCCACTATCCGCTACCGGCGCTCTTTGGCATTCCGTGAAGCTTTTGAGATTCAGACCAAAGTAGTGGGCTGGGATGAGAAGGCTTTTTACTTGGAGCAGCGCTTTGTGTCCAAGAAAGATGGATTTGTGTCTGCGGTTATGCTTTGCAGGCAGAATGTGGTGAAAAGCAGCCCAGAGAAGATTATAGAGTTTGTCTGCAAAAGGAAGGTATGTGATATCAGGAGATGGAGAGAAATAATGTATATTGGTATGACTCTATCTTTGTGCAACATTGCTGCTAACTGTTGTGTCTGTGTGTACATGCAGGTTGAGTGCCCTGAGTTTCCTGAGGACCTCAAGCACTGGATCAGCTTCATTTCAGCCAGCAGCCAGGCCCTGAGAGCAGAGAGCGGACTAGAAGAGAAGAACAAGTGAGGCCACACCAGGAAACTATGAATCATTAGTATGAGTAGTCCCCTACATATCATTTGCACGCACATATACATAACCACACACACTGAAACATTCTCAAGAGTTTTTCGTTCATTTACAAGTCTGTGTAACAATCTTTTCAACCCTACCCGGTTATATATTTTTCGTATGATATAAACAAAAATACTTAGGACAGTTGAATATGAAAACTTGAACTCTGAGGTATTCCATGTTTTAAAATGTACTGTATGAATTGGGAACAGGGCATAGGTGGAATTTAGATATCCTCAAGATTAAATGGTCAAAGTGAGTTGTTCTCTCAGATGGAAGGGATATAAGACCACAGAAGCAGCTTTTTTCCCCATGCATCTTCTAGTTGAATGTGAATAGATTGACTTTGCAGGCATTTGTTATCATTTGGCAAAATCCTAACTTCAAATAAGCATGTAGAACACAAGTTAATCTTCCATAGACATCAGTGCATGTTTTGAAACAAAGGGATGATTTTTTTTGTGCCTGTTTCTCATTTTTTTTAGTGGTAGTTTACAGTTACAACTTCTAAGAATTGTAACTTACTTTTTACAGACTTTGGGCGCAATCAATTATTTGAATGGCCTGAATTAGTATATGCTGACAATTGTGTGAATTTTCCCTCAACAGTTTGCACAAGTTATCCCTAATGAATAAACAAACTGAATTCCTGTCAGTTATCTGGAAGGGGACATTTAATTTTAAGGGATCCCTTTATCAATACAGTATCACCTTTCTGATTTTGAGATGCATGCATTTAAAGGGTGGGCCGTTTGAAAGGACTTTCATTTGGTTTTAAGAGAAATTGCTTGACTCCCAGTGGGCTGTCAACAATAAGTAATAGGCTAATTCAAAGTAATAGTAAAAACTGTTAGAATGTAGACCTGGTTAGTTATCATTAAGAGAGGCTTTTTCAAATCTGGAACCCACCCTTTAATGCACCAAAGCCTTTTCTGTATGGCCAAAGTAATGTATTGTTCTGTATGGAAAAATATATTTATTTTTAAAGAAAATGTCTGCCTATGTTCTGTCATGTATGTTATCAATGCACTGATAGCAAAAAAAACTTGTTTAATTGATTTGAATTTTATGATATATATTGTCCATTTATTTTCCAGTTTTATTTATTTGAAGATTAATTATTTAAAAGGACTTGTGTATCAGGGTTTTATTTATTGTGTGAATTCTTCAAATGCATTTTTAATTAAACAATGCATTGGAAACTATGTGGTGGAGTGCCTCAGTGATGACTGGATATGGTTAATGGGCTTGCCTTGGTGCTTTTAATTAGATGAGTAAGGACAGCACTGTGCATACTCCCATAATAGCATGAGCTTATAATGCCTACATCTTCCTTTTATACACTACTACCTATCATTCTTCATGGTTTAATGTCGCCATCTAGTGGATGTAGTCACATGACCAGCTATGTAAAGGCATAATGACGCAAAAGCTGGAAAGCTGAAGCCGTGTTCTGTGATGCACACAAGCAGTGGCGAAGTTTCGGGGCAGGCTTTGTCGCTGTGCACTTTAAAGGCTGCCATCAATTTCTCCCTCACCTGACTGAAGTTTGTAGAATATCTTTTAGTTTCTAGAATTACTCTAACAACGAAACATTTATTTTATAAAAGACCTACATGCATACAAAACAAGTACACGTAAATGCACACAAAATTGCTTGGGGTAAGTTGCCGGTTATACAATTACAGGAAAACCTTATAGTAAATACATTTACCATTTTCACAGAGCTTTCTTATTTGTACAGTTTAAGACAGTAGTTCTATATTTTAAATTAGGCAGCAAGGTTAAGTTGTATATATGTATTTCTCCTTGTTTCAATTACGTTAAAGCAAACCAATTTCAAATTTATTTGTAAAGACCATCACAAAGCATGTCTCAAATGACTGTACAGAGAACGAAGCCTACCTAAATTCAACTAATAAATAATATATAGTAAGCAAACAAAATAAAGCACAACGGAAAAAAAAGTACAAGATACAAAATGGTATGTTGAAAAAATCAAAACAAACTTGCCTAACCTACCCAGCCTAGTCTAACCTAACCGGCAGCACCAACCGCAGACCCTCAGTTAATATTAATGTTCATATTATCTGTAACCAGTTGCAAAATAGGTGCAATACCGTTTCTGGATAAATATAACAGAAGATGCAGTTTACATTAAATTCTTTATTTAGTTTTCTAATAAAGTGGTTATATTTCTTATATATATATATATGTTATTGTATAGGAAATGTATTTTGACAAGCAAGTATTTTTGGGCGACAACAAAACTTTATAACAAATATCAAGAAATTGCTTCCAATAGCGAAAGCATCTTTAAAACAAAACACGTCTCCGCTGACAGCCAGTTCGCCACGCCCACTTCTCGTCACTTCCTGTAAACAAAGATCCAGCTGTCAGACGCCTTTTAAATTTTCGCCTTCACGTCGGTATTTTCGACAATGGCCCAAGCTGGAGTAGTGCTCGACAAGGACCAATTTAACTGCTCGATATGTCTGGATGTGCTGAAGGACCCTGTAACTATTCCGTGCGGCCACAGTTATTGTTCAGGTTGTATCCAGCACTACTGGGACCAGGACGATTATCTCGGGGTTTATGGCTGCCCCCAGTGCAGGCAGACCTTCAACCCAAGGCCGCTGCCCGGCAGGAACACTATGTTAGCGGACGTGGTAGAGAAATTCAAAAACACCGGACTTCAAACGACCACGTCACCTGCAACACAACGTTTTGCTGGACCTGAAGACGTGGAGTGTGACGTTTGCACTGGGAGGAAAAGCAAAGCAGTGAAATCGTGTCTGGTGTGCCTCGCCTCATACTGCGAGACTCATTTACAGCCTCACTACGAATCGGCTGCTTTCAAGAAGCACAAACTGGTCTCAGCGTCCAAGAAACTCCAGGAGACGATCTGTCCCCACCACGACAAGCTTCTGGAGGTGTACTGTCGCACTGACAAGCAATGTATCTGCTATCTCTGTTTGACAGATGAGCACAAAGGACACGACACAGTGCTTGCTGAGACAGAAATACAGGAAAAGCAGGTAATCAGAAGCTCCTGATTGATTCAAGCCAAGGCAGAGATAAGATAAGGCCAGTAACCATCAATGTATATGAAAGATCACCATAGTATTCCCCTAATCTTCCACTAAGGCCTTATAGTGTGTCTGTGGTATTCAGTATAGAGTACACAGTGACCTTTTGCACCTTTTTGGTATTTTTTGAATCTCTTATGGTATCACTATAATATTCCTGTAGGGATCTCTAGTTTTGCTGTGATTTGTACATACCATCCTATCCTTCTATAATGTATCATAGCATTACTGTAGTTTTGTTTTCTAAAGACAAGACTCATTAATTCTCGTTAGACAGCAAATGTGAAATCTATGAAAGCGTGTTCTTATTCATGTCAGTTACATTACCAATTGTATTTTCTTCAGACTCAGCTTGGTGAGATGAAGCAAAGGTCTCAGCAGAGAATCCAGGAGAGAGAGAGAGAGGTCCAGGAGCTGAGACACGCCATCTTGTCTCTCACTGTAAGTACCAGCACCCAGTTCAGTCTGATATTTACAACAGCAGATAACTTTTCAAGAAGAGTTTCTCACAGGTGCTGGCCAAAGCTAAAATACGAGGCCGACACGCGGCATTGCCATTTCACAAAAATGTATTACAGACAGACAATGTTTCTGTGGAGCAGCAGTGCTGTGTGGGGGCCTACTTTTGAATATCTCATTGAGCCGTGTCCTTCTGTGTTGGCGTCTCTCTAGCGCTCTGCTCGGGCAGCAGTTGAGGAGACTGACAAAGTCTTTACCGAACTGATCCGCTCCATCGAGCTGAAGCGTTTTGAGGTGAGGGAGCTGATCATAGTCCAGGAGAAGACATCTGTCAGTCAGGCTGAGGAGCTACTGGAGAAGATACAGAAGGAGATTGCTGAGCTGAAGAAGAATGATGATGAACTGGAGAAGCTTTCACATACTGAGGACCACATTAATTTCCTCCAGGTAATTCCACTGCCCTAGCTACCATCAGATTGAACTGTGGATTACTAACATAAGATGAGCAGTTTGCACAAGTCCTAGTTGATCATCACAACAGAGACTCTTTATTGAAGGTGCTATAGTGCTGTACAGTCAGGGAAACAGTGAACAACATTCACTATTTCACAATTGTTGATTACCTGCCAAAGTGGCTTGTACTGTAGACAAGCTTCCCAGCCACAGTTATAGGCAAGGGTTCTTTGAGATACAGGACAGCAACTAAACATCATACGCATCGCAAACTTAATGTCCTCTCGGTCATTCCAGAGCTGCCAGTCCCTCCATGCTCCACCTGTGCTGGGAGCCTTGCCGCCAGTCAGCATTGACGCCAACCTCACTTTTAGCCCGGTGATGACAGCCGTCTCAGATTTTAAAGGCCTGTTGCAGGAAGTCTGCCAGGGAGGATTTGTCAGCATCTACGACAAAGGTAGAAAACACTGGCCAGATACTAGGGGTTATTTTTGATTAGTATGACATAAATTACTCTGTCATGGACTTTCTTTCCTTTCTAGTGAGAGCTGTGGCGATTGTAAAGTCTCCTAATCCTGGTGTCCAGCTAGAGACGATACAGCCCAATAATGCTGAGTCGACCTTCCAAATGGAAGCGATGCTAGGTGAGTTTTTGAGCTGTAATTTTGAATTCTAGCCGAAGTCCTAGTTTTTGACAGGTTTCCAACTTTTGAAACCTGGCTTCATAAAAGCAGTATTTTCTGTCATCTTCAGAATTGGAATATTTGACGTGCACTGTGCAGTAAGGTTATGAAACACCTTACTCTGCTTGTTTGTTTTTTAGTTAAGGTAGTGCTGGTATTGCAAGTTCAAGTAAGGTGCATGCTGACTGTTTGGACAACCGAGACACTGCAGGAACAATGTTTGTGCTCTGTGTCCTTACAGTGACTTCTCCACCTGGGCTAGACCAAAGCAGCGGAAGCCCTCTCAATCCCTTCCTCACTCCAGGACCTGCTGTTCCCACCTTTGGTGGCTTTGCCTTCTCACCGTTTGGTAAATGGAGCCCCTATCAAAAAGCAAATGTCTTCTAGAGCAATACACTGAATGTACAGTTCATTTTACATGGTTTCAATGAGCAAAATCATATCATGAACAATGTTTGGCTCGTTACACTACTTGTTATATTACTTTTCTGTTACACCCCCAAAATCGGTGATTGCATTCTCTCTTACCTTCCAAAATTGTGATAACTCAATTGCCTCGCCTGTGTTCTTTTTTGTGAATGATCAGGGTAACCAAATAGTGTTCATGTCCAATTAATTTTCTTGTAAGCCTTTTTATTGCTGATTTGATGTTCTTGATCCCTCAAAATTGTGGGAAAACTAGGCCTAAACCTTTTCTCCCATTTCTCATCCAAGGACAACAACTAATTATGATAAAAACAAATCAGGGGATCTGGGTGGGATATAGTTGTTGGATAATTCAACTTTAAGATGATATTTAGAGACCAATACCAATTTGTTAAACTACTCCCTACTGGTACAAGTAAAACTACTGTAATGCATTACCACCCAGCACTGATCATGAACAGCATAATTGTGAGCTGTACACTAACATGTCATCACTCCTTAAGTCCACCTCCTAGTCCTAACCGTCTCCTCTGGATCCAGGTTCCCCCTGGGTGCTCCTGACTAACTCCACTTCTGTCTGCTCAGGCTCCAAGCTCTCCACGGGATCCAGGCAGAGGCATCTTCAGCGACGCTCACACCCCAGGAGGAAATAGCCATGTCACGGACGTCAAAATCAACATTTCAGATTACATATTGGACCTGCAAATGAAAACATGCAGATAGGTTGAATGTCATAACACTAAAGTCATCTTGTCACCTTTTCTTCTCCCAGATCTGCACTGACACTTCTGAATTGGACTCTTAATATTGAATCTTTTGGCAACGCCATTGTTTTTACCAATTCTCTGTATTTACATCAGTGCAGGTGGGAAAGCGACAAGGAAAGCATGATGCGCTTTTTGCAGTGCCACTGAAGACCAAGTTGACCTTGCATCAACTATCACATTTCAGCACATACAAGTGAAACATAGTTTTTATTTAGTTATGGTTTTCTTTTTTTTTTTTTTTAAACCAACAATCATTTTGCTTTGAAGTGTAATATATGTTTTGTGACATGCTGACATTAAAAAAAGCAAACAGAATTTTACAAACCTGACTTTCTCAAGGTTGGTGTTTCTTTTGTTGGTGTACTTTTCGTTCTTTGTGCAAATACGGGCTATTTGGTGTCCACAGTAGAACTGGAATAACAGGTTGACTACACACACACACCACAGCACTTTTGCAGAAAATGTTAAGTGCCATCTTAACATTTTCTATTTAGAGCACAATGTAATGAATTATTTGGATTTATCCCTTGTGTAATCATGTGAAGTGGTTCAACTGGCAATTGTCCATTGCGCTGTTTGCTTTACCTGGCACAACCTGTCTCCTGGCTGGTGGTTTTCATTGGACGCCTCAGGGTGCACAAGGTGTGACCTGAGAACCTGTGGGCCACGCCCCTCTTTGTCTGTCGCTCTTGTACTTCCTGTTTGATATGAGTAGGAAATGGCAGCAAGTATTTCCATTGAACAAGACCAGTTCAGTTGTCCAGTGTGTCTGGATGTATTGAGGGATCCAGTGACTATTCCCTGTGGACACAGCTATTGCTTGGAATGTATTGAAGACTACTGGAATAGGTCCAAACATAAGGGGGAGTGCAGCTGTCCACAATGCAGGCAGGAATTCAACCCAAGACCTGCGCTGAGTAGGAACACCGTTCTGGCTGAGGTGGTGGAAAAGTTCCAGCAGACTGGAATCCAATCTGCAGTTCAACACTTGGCCAAACCTGAGGATGTGAAATGTGGTGTTTGCACAGGGAGAAAAAACAAAGCTGTCAAATCTTGTCTTGTGTGCTTGGAGTCTTACTGTGAGGCTCATTTGAGAGTCCATGAAGAACGTTTTCATGGGAAAGCCCATAAGCTGATCACAGCTTTGGATCAGCTGAGGGAGAAGCTATGCCCTCACCATGATAAACTACTGAGGGTGTACTGTCGCACTGACCAGCAGTGTGTATGTACTCAGTGTACAAAGGAAAGGCACAAGCGTCATGATACAGTCTCAGTGGTGGAGGAGAGAACGACACAACAGGTGTGTTTAAAATGCTTGTTTTCTTTAAGATACAAACCAGAATTCATCATTATTTATTCATCTAAATGTTGAAAAGCTTTCAGGTCTGTTTCCTGTAATGGTTAAGGTTAAGGTGTCTAAGGTTACAAATTACTGTACAGCCTCGGTTCTTGTACCAAAAGACAAAGTTGAGAGTGAAAAAGATAAATCACTATGAAAACAAAGCCAGTAGTGGGGTGACAGCTGTCCAGCAAAGGATGCCTTACTGCCATTTCAATTCTTTACCATTTTGTTTCAGAGAGTTGAAAAAGGACTGAAGAATGAAATAATGAACCCACTTTTGGATTTCTTAGTTTAAAATAAAATTATTAGCTTTTTTTTCTGGGTGTTACAGATGAAGCATTGTGGCCATGACAAATATTGGACTTTTAGAGCCCAGTCTATAACTGCTAGAGGTCTCAGCATTTCAAATATTGGTTACAAGGAGTGTGAAACTGTATATTCCATTGTGCCCCAGTCCTGCAGCCCAGACTTGTCCTTGGAAGTTATTGTGTCAGTGTAAAGGCTGATAGATCAAAGGCCTTCCAATGCAATCCTTTGATTCTAACATCAAAACAGGGCGAGTTGGCTATCTTTAGTCAACTGTAGCAAAATTGCATAGAACACCCCAAGCAATTGCACCATGTAATAGCCATCTTTTGTATTCTCTTAGAAAAAGCTGGAAGCATCCTCTTTGAAGTCTGCACAGAAATTGAAGGAAGTTGAAAAGGAGCTTAGATATGTTGTCAGATACATCAAGGTGAGTGCAACAGCACTAGAGGAAGTATCAATACACTGTTGTGGCATACTATATACACACAAAATAGTAGCTGAGGACTAATGAACCTCCCCAAAACAAAACCATTCTCCATAGCACTCCACAGAAGCAGCGGTGGAGGAGAGTGAGAGGATTTTCACCAGGCTGATCCACTCCATAGAGAAGCAACGTTCTGAGGTGAGGGAGCTGATCAGAGCCCAGGAGAAGACTGCAGTCGGTCAGGCTGAGGAGCTACTGGAGAAGATACAGAAGGAGATAGCTGAGCTGAAGAGGACTGATGCTGAGCTGGAGAAACTCTCATGCACTGAGGACCACATCCATTTCCTTCAGGTATGCAACATAAGCCAACAGGATTGGTCAGTAATGGGAAATAGTTTTCACTGTGGGCCTCTTTTAGTAAGGCCAAACTAGAGTGTGAAATAGGATAGGCCTAATTTCTTTATGTAATATTAGTAACATTGATAGAGGCACACTGTGCTTTGTGACAGATTCAGTCAATACAATTTTGTATACAGAGTTCCCACCGTAGCCCTGAAATTCCATGACTTTTCATAACTTGGGGCTTCCATGACCTAAAAATGTTATTCCTTCTTGGTTTGTCAAAGTTGATTTTCAGCTCTTAAGTGGTAAATAGTTGTATTCTAACCCGGTTGGGCTGCTGAAAATCATCTAATGCAATGAATGTGTGAAATAAGTTGTACAATACATTGTCTCATTTGGCTGTGTTCCATGGTCCTGTAGAAGTGCAAGTCTCTCCATTTCCCTACAAAGACTGTGGAGCTGCCCAGTACTGATGTCCTGACATATTTTATGTACAAAACCATGAGAGGAGCCCTGGCTGATCTGAGAGACAGACTGGAGGAAGTGCGTGAAAGAGAATTCAACAGGATTTCTGAGAAGGGTACGCCTCCTCCACAAAGGATGAATGAACTTCAAAATGACTGTGAAATGATTTTGTATTTGAAATTGTGGCAAACAATATCTTTACCTGTCTGCATTTCTAGTGATTTCATTGAAGGAAACCAGACAAAGTACCCCTGCAAAATCTAGAGGTAGTTTAATCTTAACAGTTTAGTGCATTTAAATTGAATTATTAAATTGAGTGCACCTGTCATCTTAATTGAGTCTCTTCCTTTATCTCTCTCCCTAACAGTAAGAGACCCTGACATACCATATAGCTCAGAGCCAAGAACAAGAGCTGAATTCTTGCAATGTGAGTACAAGGATTTTATAAACCCTATCAAAATAAACTATCGGTCTTTGATCTAAATGACCATTAGTTGGTGTCTGACAAAACCTGTTGTGTCCAGATTACAGTGACATAACACTGGACCCCAACACAGCAAACCCCTTTCTGTGCCCCTCTGATGATCGAAGAGGGGTGACAACGCGGTCCGAGCCACAGCCCTACCTGGACCACCCAGATCGCTTCACCAATTGGGCCCAAGTCCTGTGTCGAGCGGGCATGGCAGGACGCTGCTACTGGGAGGTAGAATGGGCTGGTAATGGAGGGGTCTCCATCGGAGTCTGCTACAAAGGTATGAACAGAAATGGAGGCGGAAGCGAATCTAAACTTGGACACAACTCCAAATCCTGGAGCCTGGACTGTTCCTCTTCAGCCTGTTCTTTTCAGCACAACAAGGACAGTGTGGCTGTTGCCGTTCCCTGCTGTAATCGAATAGGAGTGTATCTGGACTTCAGGGGCGGGACTCTGTCTTTCTACAACATTTCTGATACAATGATTCTCCTTCATAGAGTCAAGACTACGTTCACCCAGCCCCTCTACCCAGGATTTTGGGTTGGGTTGGGCTCTACGTTGAAGCTGTGCTCTTTCAAAGCGGCAGGTTAATTTCATTATTGAAAATCCTTACCAATATTATTGAATTTCCTTATGAACATCTTGAATAGTACATTTACATTTCCTTAAGAATAATGAAACAACGATGTTTGTGCTCAAAGCTCAGTATTTTATTAGTAACTCTGCAAGCAGAGAGCAGCAGCAACACTTTGGTGGAGCGGGGCAAGAGGGAAGGAGGAACTTAAATCTTGTTGAAGGCAGCAACATCCACACTCTGGACCTGTAATGAAAGAAAAAAATATCAAAATTGAACATTTGAAGGAGTGCATTTTTAATTGAATATCAAGCATAATTTATGGTGTGATGTCACTGATTTCTGGTGCCAGTTTTTCTACAAGCTAACATGCTGTGAACATTTTCTGAAATTTTTCTGATATTTTCCTTTATACTTTTTGGATATTGGACTCCCATTCATTTCTAAAAAAAAGAGATTACCGTTCTCCTTTTTGTGTTCTTAATTACATCCTAGCTTGTTTTGAAAGGCTGCCGTGGTAGAGTTGGTTGTTACTTACATAGTCCTCAAACTTGGTGATCTCCTCCTCCAGCATGTCTGTGCCCACCTTGTCATCCTCAACCACACAGTTGATCTGCAGCTTCTTGATGCCATAACCCACTGGCACCAGCTTGGACGCTCCCCACAGGAGTCCATCGGCCTGCACCGAGCGCACACACTCCTCCAGCTTGGCCATATCGGTCTCATCATCCCACTGGTGGAACAGGAGGAGTGGAGGAGGAGAGACAGACGAGGCAATCAATATTAGTCTGGCAATAACGTCACAATGCCGCCTCACAAGCAAATTTTTGTCACAGGATCCATGAGCTTGCAACAGTTTCTACAGATATTTCTGTTCAAATTCCATTTATGTTCAACTTTTGCTGGATAGTTGATTTGAATGTTCTAGGTCTTGTTTTGGCAAACCACCTAACTACCACTAGGGATTTTGTGATCAGGAGGTTTGTCATTTAGGTTTTTGTTCCTTCTAAACAGATACACCAACAGGATTGAGTTGAAAAGGAGACTATTGGCTCAATGAAAAGGAAATTTGAAAAAGATCCATGACTTTTTCAAAACATTTTGGATATTGTTTTCCAACTTCTCCATGACTGGAAAACAATTTTCAAATTT
Organism: Monocentris japonica; assembly: GCA_900323365.1. Taxonomy (NCBI): domain Eukaryota; kingdom Metazoa; phylum Chordata; class Actinopteri; order Trachichthyiformes; family Monocentridae; genus Monocentris; species Monocentris japonica. The sequence goes on from OOFE01050229.1 coordinate 43,141, forward strand.
CACTTTCCCCAGGTTATCCACAACTAAAGGAACCCTAAGAGAGACCAGAACTGAAAAAGCCTGAGTAATGCATTTGTATGAGGAGGAATACGTACAGGCTTGACGTCCAACAGGATAGAGGACTTGGCGATCAGGGCAGGTTTTTTGGACTTCTTGGCTGCATAGGCATCAATGCGCTCCTGTTTGAGGCGTGCTGCCTCGGCGTCATCCTCATCATCACTGCCAAACAGGTCCATGTCTTCATCGTCATCACCACCATTTTCCACATTTACCTGTTGGACTGGAGCAGCCTGGGCACCAAGAAAATGAGGATGAGAAGGAGGATGAAAGGAAGATTCTGCTGTGTGTTAATGTGGCTAAACAAAACACAAAGATATAGGTGTGAAGGTGAGCTCTTCAGAGGACAGTTGTCTTTTTTTCTCCAGTTTGTGTGGCCTGTCTGAGAGATTGGTTTGTAGATATGCATGAAACGGGTAAATTCTACGTTACCTACCCGAGCACATGGGACGGCTTCTGCTGCAGGGGTCTTTTCCAGAACAGCCACCCTGGACTCCAGTTTGTGCAGGACTGCCCTCATTTCCTCCACCACTGAAACACATGCAAGGAAGCAAGGAAGACAAGTATGAAAACTATGTACCACTAGTGGGTAGAAGCCCAGCACATATGGAAAACGCAGTAACAAGCACACCTTTGTGCAGACTCTGGTTCTCCAGTTCCAGGCTCTTCATCCGCGAGATCAACTCCTGGTCTCCTCCGGCATTTGAGGATGACTGTGGATAAACCCACGGAATTAATTTCATGTTGCAGGCCAGAGTCAAAAGCCTAGCAAGGGAGGTACATTATTATCTGGGTCAAGATACAGTCCAAGTGTGAAGTGAAGAAGCAGGCAAAAAAATATCTAATTTCGGGGTGAGATGAAATAACTTTATGCCATATAATGCCATGCAAGGCACAACATTTAGCACAACACAATGATTTGGTTACACTTGACACACCAATGACTGTACACTCAATGTCAAAAACGAACCCCCCATCCCCAATCAAAGACAGCATCCAACATTTACAACACTAGCATGCAGATCATCTATTGGCAAAGTTTAAAAAAAAATCTGGACAATCAACTTTTTTTTGTCTAACAATAATACCATATAGGGATGAAATTAAATAATTCAATTAAGGTCTACTGTAGTTCAGAATCATCAAGTTGTTGAAGAAATGCCAAAAGTGCCGTAATTTTCTTTCCCAGGTCATAACAGTAATAATTGACTGATAATCGTGATCACAATATCTTGCAAAATAATCGGGACTATAATTTCAGTCATAAACATGCAGCCCTATTATTATATAGCTTATGGTTCAGCTCGTCACTGACAATGCATGAGGCAGACTTGTGACTGGAAAGGAAGTGGGATGGTGGTGAGAGATGGGACAAGTTAGGTCTGTGAGAACAGTAGCACACTCCATTCCAGGCAGCAGCAGACACAGCCCAACCCAGACCCGGCTGCCTGCCCCAGCCATGCAGCTTCCCCAGGCCTGAGGAGCACGTGGTTGAGGAGGACTTACATTTCTGTGCTGCCGTTTCTGGTGACGCCCTTTGGCTGACTGCAGGGCTGTCTTCACCTGCACCCATTGATGTACAGGGTTCAGGTGAAGGGGAGGAGGAAAGAAGGATAAAAGACGAAGACAAAGAAAAGTAGAGGTTGTAGGTCGATACTGGGATACTACACATTTATATAGCTGAAGAGTCATCAGTAATTACTGGAAGAGAAATGGGATCAAACAACATATCGGAGAAGACTAGAGGGAAAACAGACACTGAAGAAAAACAAAGTCGACCTGAAGAATACATTTCTAAACAATGTTCTCAGAGTAGCCTTTGTAGTTCTGATCAAGTCGGGTATACATTTGGAAATTCTTAAAGATAACACAAAGGTTGCAAGTGATCAAATTTTGATACTGCGCACAAAATAACAAATGCTGTTGCTTTAAAAAGATACACTCGCACACAAGCAACTTGATGGCACAGTACAATGCATAGGATGAAGATCTGAGAGCAAGCGAGCAGAGGTGAAGGGAAGCATGATGAATAGCACTTAAGAGACTCACATTGTGCACATACCCTTACACATATATAAAGGCACATATTCTTTCTATTTTATTGTTATTTTTCTTATATCTTTTCATATATTTTAGTGTGAATTTTTCTATCTTATATTGTATTCTTGACAAGTCAAATTCCTTGTGTGTGAAAACATACTTGGCAATAAAACTGATTCTGAAGAGACTATAGCTCTTAAAATGTCAAGAACAGCCTAAATGCAAAAACATTAAAACTACTTGTATTATTTCAGTGACTGAATGACTCTGTCATGACTTTGTCATTAACTCCCAAAAGGACTTTAATGGTATAAAATGTTATTCCCCCGTTCTAGGGCTGGTACACTGACATTAGCGAGTACAGTACTGCCACTACAGGGGGTGGGCCTGCGGTTCATTTACAGTACAGTACAGTACTCACTCCGTCTAGGGACTGCTGGATATTCAGGCGAGATTTAGCAATGTCCTGAAGGATGGCACTAGCTTCTCTCTCCTACGGGTATATGGGGGTACAGCAGCGATGA
>OOFE01050229.1:45822-58985 GCA_900323365.1 Monocentris japonica
GGAGCATCCCAAACAGACAAAAGCAAGCTGGTCCACACACGCAGCCACACACCTCCTTTGATGTCTCACTCTAATTCAATCATTTATAATGGAATTACGATGTCAAACACTCTCACAGGGTAGCACACACACACACAAAAGCAAACAAACTTCAGCATTTGGCTTATGCAGTTGTGCCTGACAAAGCAAGGTGAAGGTTAGCAGTGAAAAGTGACCAACATATTTTGGCAGCAGATAGGAGGGAACACAAACTCACAAACTAACTCCCTCATGACCCCAGATGACAATCTACCCTGTGCCTCCCACAGTCCAGGGCCTCTACACCTATTCCAGACCTTCATTTCTTGACTGGATTTGAACATGTTGGTCTGCGTTCCCTATGATGCATGTTGATAGTGACAAAATGAGGGTTATGTGGCATCAGTCTATGGCTGAAGATTATTCTTCTATACATTTGTTGTTATACAAATATATATCATATGACAGTGGGTCTACATCTACATAAAGCACATAATCCTCTGGCTGAACAACATCCATGCTTGGCCTTTTTAGATTAGATTAGATTCAACTTGTCATTGCACAGAGTACAAGTACTGAGACAACGAAATGCAGTTTGGCATCTAACCAGAAGGGCAAATAGCAGTAAAGTGCAGAATGTGCATATGCACAGTGGTAGATAAATATGAAATAAACAGTAAGGGCTAGGGCTTTTTGTGCAATTCCAAAGCTTTTCAGAGCTGGAAAAATCAAATTCTTTTTCCATTATATTCCAGACCCATGTAGAAACTGACAGCCACTGCAGCCCTAGTCTGAAAGCCAGGGACAGCTGCCAAACCACCTGACCCCTCTCACTCAGCTGAGCCACTTCTAAATCGAGTGGCTTAACTCACGTGCACACAGCTGCTAGGGGCTGGTGAGCACTGTGACCGACGATGATGCAACTACAGGCTAAAAACAAAAAGGCCAATGGCTGACGGAGTACTGTGCATCTGCCGATAAGGCGACAGGCGCTGAAGTGGTGCCATGCAGACGGGTGCTTGATGTTCAAGATGGCTGCAATACACTGAAAAAGACGGCTCTGCAAGTAAGAGTTTCAAAGTGAAGCTCATCACTGTGAGCCTTTCCAGATCGCTTATTTCTAAGAATGATTAGATGCATACAGCTACACAAAACCCAAACCTTTGCTCTTTGCAGTACATGTAGGTCAACCTATCAAAAGGTGAAGAAGTGCTTCTTTCAGGACCATTACGCTCGTGTGTGTTTATCCCTACCTGTTGATGAGACTGTGTGGAGGGGCCGTTGGCTCCCTCGTAGAAGCGCTTCTCAGCCTCATCATAGCTGTGCTTATCGAACCAGATATTCTCAGTTGCGAGGCACTGCAGTCCACTCATGTTGGTACTGGTGAAGGGAGAGAGGGGGGAGACAAATTTAGTAAAAAAGGCGCATGCTATGAAATTCTAACATTTATACAGAAACATTTATCAATATGTGACAGTATATCTAGAACACCCATAACGTTGCATTAAATCGTTACAGCCAGCGCAGTCAATGACAGCAAATGAGTGACGCGACATCTTAATTAGATGCTGGACCAGGACGATGATTACAGGTTACAATTCAAACAGCATGCAGAACCGCAGGTGGGATTGTGGTGGGACTAGGGAGAGACAAATCAAAGCATAACACATAGACACGTTATATCAAACATATAATGTGGCATATGGGAATACCTGAGGCATCAGTTAGGCTACATCAGTTTAAACTGTTAAACAATAAAGGAATTTAAAAAGAGACTAGAACTCATGTGCTTAACCTCCCCTTCCCACTTTACTGATTGATTACTGCAGCAGATAGGCATCTTCCCATTCCCCAGTCAGTGAAACAGAGTTGCCTTGTCTGCAAACTCTGGATTATAGAACAAAAGTTTGGTGACTGCGCACCAACGCTCCCCCTTTGTTATTGCAGAGACCCACTCTACTGTATGAATACCGAACCCACTCTACATTACATAATGTATAGCTTTATGTTTTAAGCTGACTCAGACTAAACATACAAGGCTACAAGGAACTTAACTGACAAGAAAGGCTTGTTTATAAACATGCATATCAAAACTAAAATACAAACACATACATACGTTAGCATTATTCAAAAAAGGCCCAAACAAAATGCAGACAGACAAAAATAAAAATAAGAGAACAAATCAAAACTTAAATAAAACTGACAACATGTCTCTCCCATTCCCTGGGTGAGGGAGGTGTCATACTTGTCCCATCTGGGCCTGCTTTCTGTCTCGGAGATGCCCCTCTTCCTGTGGGTTGGCCCTCTGCTGCCCTTGCTCCGTTGCTCGGTCTCAGAGGAGGTGCGGTTGCGGCCTCTACTGGACTGTCGGTGGGGGGTACCAGAGGACTTTGCAGTGGTAATGCCGTGGGACCGGTGCTCCTGGTCCAAGTTATCCTGCTGCTGACCATAGGGGCGTTTGGAGCGGAAGGTCAGGGTGCGGGGGCTCCTTGGAGAGGATGAGAGCGGTCCATTGCCAGCCCGCCCGCTCTGGTAGTTGCTCTCAGCCCGCTCATAGGCACTGCGGTTGTGCCAGCTGTGCTCTGCCTGCATGCCCTGGAGGATGGGGCTTTGGCCATAGGAGCCGGTCGCCTCCATGGAGACGCCCAACCACTCCTCTTCAGCCCCAGAGCCCTGGCTCTCCGACTGGGACGAACGTGTACGCTGTCGCCTCCTGTAACCGTGGAGCTCGCCTCCATTCAGGATGCCTCTCTCCAGAGTGGGGCCATTACCCTGCCTGAATACCCCCACTGGTATAGCATTCTGAGGGGCTCTTCCATGCTGGGCGTTTGACCAAGTCTGATCCATTGCTTAATTAAAGGGGTCTCTTCTGTACTCAATCATGTGCCCGGTATATATGAGGAGAGAAAAGGAAAGAAGCAACAGATAGAAGCTAGAGCCATTAGTTCAATGTGAAGTTAGTATCACAGAGAACTTGATGGTTAGAGGGATGAGAGGATGTGGTCTTGAAGACAAGGAGACGGAGGATTTATCAAAATGCTCATGTTAAATCTAAATGTCAGTGGACACATAATTGTTTTAAAAGGAGCAGTTCAACATTAGCTTAGCCTGTTGTGTGTCAGCTGCAGATTGAAGCTGACATTGCAGATGACCTTATAATTGTGTAGGCTTTTAGGATATCAATCTCACATTGGACTTTCAAAACCCAAAGCCAAGACAAGCGATGCAAATTGCAGTGTGGGTAACACAAATGACTGGTGAAAAAGACCAATGTTTAGGTTAGAAAGTGTTTAAGTGTAAAATGTGACAAAGTGTTTCTTTCGGAAACATCCACAAGCATAGCCTTTGCAACAGTGTTTGGCTCACCTTTGTTTAGACATGTTGGAGAATAATGTAGGCTACCTATTGTGGAATGGGATACTGCAATCGAAAAAGTATTTATTGTGCAAATTATCTAACTTACATACGTTTAAACAGTATTTAATTCAACCTAAATGTCACAGACAACAGCACTACTCAGGATATACACAAATGGCCAAACATCACAACCAAAAGACACTACTCAAATATCCACTCATGAAATAAAAAAATAAACTTACATAAATAACACATAGCCAATGCACTGCTTAATGTCAGCCCTGGAATGTGCATTCTTTGTACCACAACATCAGATGTTAGTAATGTGATAGAGTAGAGTGTGTTAGAGCATCAGTTGAAAAGCAGTTTCAACATCAACACTCACCTTAGGTATTGGGATGGGAAGCTGATGCAGCTTTTTTTAAACCCAATCCACAAGAGAGAAACAGAGACAGCACAAACATTTCAGACATTTAATAGTTATCCGTTTAAAAACCCTTACGAAAAACAGTAACCCTATAATAACTTTCATAGGGATCAAAATATTACAGCGAAACTGTAAGTCCCTTTAGCAATACTAAAGTGATATGATACCATAGGAGATAAAACGCTATAATGTATGATAACGTCACCATAAATTTGCCATTGAGTACCACAAACAAGATGGTAAACAAGAAGATCAATTACATTCATTGAGAGACAGACAATAGAAATCTAAAATGCAACACCCCTGGGCATTTCATCTGTTGCTTGCACAACCGGGCACTCCGACTCAAGTTTGACAGCCACACCAACTTGTTGTTCAGACAGCCACGTGGCGCACGAAAACTGTACATTTACAAATATTTTCCGTCATTCACTAACAATACGTTTTCTCTTATAACCCATGTATAAAAAAAACAACTTTACTACACTTACTCTTGGTTTTTATCGACGTTTTACAGCTGGTCAAGTGTCCGATGCGTGCTCTCGGCTGTAATCCGATGGTGGAAGAGAATTTGCAGACATGGGTCGTGGGTATTATTCTGTAACCGCAGGGGGAGAGAGTTGGCGTTTCTACATTTATATCTTTGTAACAGCATTTTATTACTATATAAAAATTAAGTAGACATACCAAACCCTACTTATTCTTTACGAATCACTGCAAGATAAAAAGTGATGCTTGTTTCTGCCACCATTTCCATCGTAGTTTACAAGTTGGTATGATCCATTTTTCAAAGACTGCGTTTCCCATGATTCCTGCAGAAAGGCTGTGTAATGGGGAACTGTGAAAACTGTAGTTTTTATGACAATACGATGGCCTATAGAATTCATATTTCGAGTTATCTTTTTCTCAATTTACTTTACGGTATATGCTATCGTCTGAATAACAGTACAATCTGTTTCTATCTAACAATATAACTTTGCACTCGAATCGGTAGTTTTGCAAACAGACATTTGTCGTTTAATTCCATGAAATGTCATTACTGTGGATTTTAAAAATCTTATATCTGCAGGTGAAGTGGTTTTGAGCCAAATGCTGTTTCCGCCCTTGTCCTGCAGATGGCAGTCTAGTCAAGCCACGTACGATCCCCAGCACAAACCCTCCAGATAAACAACACTGTTTATCAATACCAATACAGGGATAGCTAGCCTACTGTGTCCATCCAATTTTCTGTCAGCATTTAGACGAAAACGGGACGTTTATGAACAATAAAAACTAAACTAAAATGAGTCTGAAAAAAAAGTGTGAAAAGTAACTAAAAACATTCTGAAATGAATGTCCAAATTTTAAAATGATGCTAATGAATTAATACATAATAAAAAAAGTAATGGAAATCCCAAAAGCTATACTAACCCAGGGTACTAAACATACAGTGGAGAGGCTGATGTACATAAGCAAGAGCTTTTCTCAACAGGGATTTCAACACAGGCCAAAGCACAATGCAGTAAGCACACATAAAATAGGTGCTGCACTATTCATCAGTCTATTCACAATAAAGCATTTGGTTTTAGTACAAAAAAATCTTTCAAAACTGCAGCGCAATTTTATGATCTTAGTTGCAGTCCTTGAAAACAGATACAAAAATAGCAGAAAATTATTCAGTGAGAATATTGAAGACACTTCTATAACAACTGGAGTAGGATTTGAACCCACAAGGACAACTGTCTATTGGATTTTAAAACCAACACCTTAACCTTGTAACCATGCTAGTTGGTGATGCACTAACCACCATAGCAAGCATAAAGGAAGCATAAAGGAAACTCAAGATAAATATTTATTTAATGAGCAGTATGAGCTTAAATGCTTTTTGTGCAATTAAGTATGAGGAGATACACGCTTCATAACGAAAGCTTAAGATATTTCCCTTCTTTTAAGACAAGGGGAAAGGTATGGCCTCTTTATTACTCTTCTTTGCTCACTGTGTGGTTCATAGCAGGAGTGTGGGTTTGAACCCATAAGGGCCCTGGATGTTTATTGGAACTGAAGTCCAACGCCTTAAGGACACAGTTATCCTGGTTGTTTTGAAGCACACACAGATAGAGAAGTGTTATACTGCACTGAACACTCAAGCAATGACTGTGTATGTATGTATTGATGCTGGGCTGAAATGAACAGATGTCAGTACACTGGAGTTTAGGCTATTGATGATCTATCTTTTTTAAGAAGGTGAACTTGGTGCAGCAAAAAGGCAAGGCCATGATATTATGTATTTGGAAGACATCTTTTGACCTTTTCTGTTTTTTGAAGTGGTTTCTGTGCTTGGCATTATCTGAGTTGACATGAAAGTACCTCTCCAAGGGCTGTAGTGGTAGCCTGAAGGCTGGAGAGGCAAGCTGTTCGATTCCCTGGACCAGCATTGCTAACTTTGAGAGGGGAGAGTAGTTCCCTTAACAAATGCTGTAATAAACCTTAAGCAAGACCCTGTATATTTGCACTATTTAAACCTGGACATCTTCTACTGTTTGAGAAGAGCATCAGTTAAAAATGATTTTAAGATAGGCAATAAATGTACTGTAAAATTACGTGTTACCCACTAGGTAACTCCAATGGAGAAATTGGAGACTAAATGCCTTATTCTTGGGCTTTTTTTCAGCACTGTCCTGCTCCACATTCACTTGGAAGCTGCCCAGTGTGACAACAACTGTCAACCACTGACCATAAAAATCTCCAGTGCTGCAGTAGGGGGTTAAGCGCCTTGCTTAGATGGTAACTGCTGAGGAAAGAGAAAATGCGACTTTCTCTGCCCAGATCTTGGGATTCAAACCGGTTTCCTTTAAGCCACAGCCTGCCTCTCTAACTTTAAGATACTGCAACCTCAGTGTCTTCAAAGACCTAATTAATAATAGCCAAACTACATCCTTGGGCAAATTAAAGGGAAACCATCCTTCCATAACGCTTCCATAACATACAGGGAATATGTCAAGCGTTCAAGCTAATGCGGGCTATCTAATTGGCAGGCAGCATTAGTGACTGAAACTGTGGTAGCTAAGACCCTTACAAATATAATCCCTCTAATGAGTAGGGTTAACTGCTGTAGAGCAGTTTTGAGCAGGTGTTGTGACAAAATGTGTCTCGTCTAAAAAATGTGTTTCCCCTGGCAGCGCATCCTCACGTCGATTTCACAAAATAATTTCAGTGTTTGTGATATTTTATTCCTATTGCTGGACTTTCAAACAGTAAAAGAAAAACCTTTCATAGGATTACAAAGAATGAAAGTAGCCCGAGTGGCTGTAGTAACAACAAAGTAACGAGTGGTCAATGATTTCCTATTAGCTATTGACTCTAACTCAACATCAGCATTATTGCTTCTTAATCTGAGTGCAGCCTTCGATACAATTCATGATATTATGCTCTTAAATTGTCTTGAAAACTATATTGTTATCCGGGAATCAGCACTTTAATGGTTTAGGTCCTGCCGACTTGATAGATTGCACCGAGCCTTCCACTACAATATGACCTCAGAGTGTTGCAATGTGGACTTTGGTGTGCCACAAGACTCTGTTCCGGGCCCGCTGCTTTTCTCTATTTACATGCTACCACTCATTGACATTATTAGCATTAATTTTCATTGCTATGCCGACGTTACTCAGCTTTATGTACTTCTCAAACTGAACGATCGCTCCCAATTCCAAACATAAAGAGGAGTGCTTATCGGAACGCTGGATGTTGCTGAATTTCCTACTTCTCAATGCCAACAAAACTGAGATGTTGGTTACTGGACCAGCTAGATATCGGTATCTGTTTGAGAATACTACTCTAAATTTTGATAACTGTGTAATCTCCCAGAGCCCATATATAAAAAATGTCTGGGTTAAATGACCCTACCCTCCCGTTTGAGTCACACATTAAGACGTTTTACCACCTTCGCAACATTGATTCGACCCATATTAACAAGGGCAGAGGCAGAAATTTGTCTTTGCCTTTGTAGCATCCAGAATTGATTATTGCAACGTCCTCTTTTCAGGTTTACCTACTGGGCGCATTAAAAATCTTGTACAGAATGCTGCTGCCAGAATCCTGACCAACACTAGAAAAATCCTTGCGCACTTACGGGGGTGTCTCACTCTCTTTTTAGAGCACACCAATTAGCTCACTCTGGCTCAGATTCCTGCCGATGGGCATTTAGCATTTAGCATTTGTCCTGTTCTCCCAGTTTATATGCTCCTGTCCACTGATGCTGGTCATCTCTGTCTGTGTCAGTGAGAGTACATGAATGAGTTTGTTTGCGTATATAGGAGTGTATGGGTGTGTTTCCAGGCTGTGGCTGTGGCTGGGCAGTGTTGTCATCCTGTGGGCCCCCACTCCTAAGACGATACTGCCTGAGCTACTGTTGACGCCCCACACCAGATGTGGATACCCCACCAAGTCTCCTTATTGTGTTCACTCTATATACTCTGCTTGCCCAAACCCAGCACCTATTGCCCCGCCCAGGAATGTCAGTTGGTAGGAGATTGAGACTCTCAGTCTAAGGGTTGTGGGTTCAATCCCCACATAGTGTCAACTATCACCTTTGTAAGTCAGTTTGGATAAAAGCATCTGCTAAATGACTGTAATGTATTGCACACCTGACCATCCTAGTAGGGGATCCCTAGAGTAGCCCCTGCCAAGGTTTCTTCCATTTTTTTCCTACAAGGTTTTGTGGGAGTTTTTCCTTTTCTTCTGGAAGGGTCCAAGGTTGGGGGGTGTCGGATATGTGCCGTCATTTATTGTTTTGTAGCATTGTGAAGCCCTTTGAGACTGTAACCGTGATTATTATACAATTTGATTTGATTTGATTTGATTTGATTTGATTTGATTTGATTTGATTTGATTTAATTTGATTTGATTTGATCTGAGAAATAGGCTACCACAACTCAGAAACAGGCATGCAGTTGCAAAATTGATTTTGTGTCTTGAAATCAGGCCATTGGCTGCTTGTTGTGGCTTATGTCTCTCCTCTCCTATTTCTCTGAATGGAAAGATTCATTCATTCACCTGCTCTTCCTCTGAGAGAGAGATGCGAGCCAGCTCGACTCCCGCAAGTTTGCAGCTCGCAGAGAGAATGGGGATTCATCTATTTCAGGACGGCAGGGTGCATGTTACACTGAGGAAATAAAAGAGTCTTCAAAAAGGCACAGAGGAACAAAAACAAACAGATTTGCTCTTCCGAAGGGGGATATAAATAAAAATAGGAACATGGAATTGTATTGCGTGACACAGCCAGGAGGAAACCAGAAATTCATACTCCTCATTTTATACCTGAATCTCTGGAATGTGGTGAGTGTCATATTGGCTACTTTTGCTCTATGGTTATTTATGATGAATTTCTTGCTAAAGTGATGACAAATAGTAGACTTACTATCTAGGCCAACGTTTTATTTCAGCAAATGTAGGTCTGTCCCATGCATGGATTGATTAATAACATTTAATAGTGCGCAATATTATATAATAAAAAGTTGGTCGCTGCATTTTGTATGCTCAAAACATAGTAATTAAGAAATATCTCATCTCAGATCTCTCTCACTCTCTCTCACTCTCTCTGTCTGTCTTCCTCTGTCTCTCTCGGGCATAGACCACTCTTGGGTTTCTCATGCAGAATCATAGGTTTTAGACAGCAAATGCCCTCATTAAGCTGCTGACACTAATTTGTGCTTTTAGTAGCTCTGCATGCCATCACCATCAGTATGGTCTCAATCAAAAGCTCTGACTGGTCCAAATGTTGCTTTTACATTTACCATGTGTTGTTAATAAGACCTCATCATCACTGCCACTTGACTTCATTTCTGACTCAAGATTATTATTGACACAAGATTTCAACCTCAGCAAACCCAAAGACTTGTCTGGGTTTTCCCCGCCTATTAAAGCTTTAGGCATTTTATCTATATTTTTATGACCAGAGGTGAAATTGACAAATGTGAAATATGCAAAATATGTTGTCTTAGTGTATATGTTGCCAATAAATGTTTTCTGTTGCATTGCATTGTTTGCTACTAGTTTATAACCCAACATCCCTGCATTTTTCCTCCAAACGACTTCCGGTGCACATGTTTTCCTTAGATAACTAAGTTGTCTCATATTTGCAGGCAGAAGCAATTCATCCAGACTGTGCCATCATTTCCCAGCACCTGAAGGCTCGGGAAATTTGTAGCCAGACTAGGAGGAGTGAGGCGCAAAACCAGAGCAGCCACGCCGGTAGGTCCATATGGTGGTTATTTTAAGGTTTAGGGGATGTATGCATTAGCACAGACACGAGCAGGTGCATATGCAGGAACAGAGACTTCAGCTGTGAAGGAGAGAGTAAAAAAACCAGGGCGCAACAGAAAAACAAGAGGTTAGACAGAAATGAGGGCTAAACTAAAGAAAGGAGGAGAGTGCTGAGAGGAGCTGTGGAGTAAAACACATATACATACACAAAACATGAAGGCAAAAATAAAGAGATCAACAACAAATGATAAAATGAGGAAGGCTTTTGTATATAGTAACCATGTTTCTCTAGTATCTTACTAGAGGTTTAGATACCAAACCTAATGTTGCTCTTTGGCTTTAGTTTAATCCTCTGGTAGTAATGAATCAAGCAGCATTGTATGTGTGTGGGGTGTGTGTGTGTGTGTGCCATTGTGTATGCACACTGCTAGAGAGATGAGTCATTCAGACAGACAAACATTGATCTTTTCTAGTCCGCCAACCTATATTATTCTATGAGAGAGCACGGTAGCTACTGAGTAAGGAGAGACAGGAGAGGAAATAGAGAGGGATGCATGAGCACGGCACGAGCCAGAAATGTGAACACACACAGTGGCATGGACGTCAGAATGAGCATTAGAATCAATTTAAGTTACATTCAGGAGTTTGCCTGGTGTACAAGTAAACAGATAGCAATAGACTCAATGTACATAGTAAGAGACAAGCTATTTTTATTTTTTTACAAAACATACACAATCCAATACAATGCACAATTTCTATTATATAGAGATGGTTGCAATATTCACAGTTGAATTTGAATACTATTTTGAATGGACTAAGGTTGAGCAGGAATGTGTAGTGTGCATCGAAATAGTGCAAATATGTCATCATATGCTCATCAACCAAAAGGCTAATTTTACCTGCACTGGCACCTGCTCTTCTTCCTGGTGTGGGTTCACCTGCTCGCCCTTCCTCTGACTGATTCACTTTATTAAATACTAATGAACTTGATTCCCCCAGAGGGCCTTGCTGCATGCAAGTGACATGTCATGCAGAGTTTAAGTTTCACTTTAAAATAAAATAATGCATTTGTGTTAAATGAGCACAGTCATCAGTGCCTACCTCTTTCATGTAGATCATATACTATATACTAGGATTAGTTTGCAGATATATAGGGCTCATATTGACATGGTCATGTGGTCCACTGCCGATATGATGTTTATTGTGTAACTGATCAATGCTACACTGGTTGTCTATGGGAAGCCTGTAACCTGAATTGATTCTAATGCAATATTTTGATCGGAATCCACACAAGTATACATGGAACTTTTTTTTTATTATTATCTTCATCCTGGGTTTCAATGTTTTGAATGCTGTTTCAAAGGCTTTTCCAACCTGCCAAGAATAACATTCTGGAGAGGAAACATTGAATACATACATTTTTTTTGCATGAAAGTAGTCATGTGTGTCAAGATGTGGAATTCGTTTTTACATTCAAAAACCGTTTTTGGTCAAACCCTACTGTATACCACTTATCACTTCAAATCACATTGTGAAGACAACCGAAGACAACCAATCCATTCTGCTCTGTAGGATAAGGAGCATCATCCAGTTCCGCCTCCAGCGATGCTCTGGAATCATGGCCCAATCGCCAAAGTAATTCCAAAAGTCACTGTTAATCCTAAATGAGGTGACACTCCAAGTATATAGGTCCCTCTAGAGTTGTATATTAATAAAGGTCTAAGAATAGAGCCTTGTTGAATGGGTGAGAAAAACCTTTCGTTGATGTGGCAGAAAATGGTTGAAATTAATCATCGACCTCATTGACATGATTGTTGAGAGTGAAACATGACACACCAGGGAAAATGACCCAATGCATTATGGTTTATCAAGATTTCCCCTGCGATTCAGCCCAAACCCAAAGATGTCAAAACAGTGTAGGTATTTCCATAATTCATGGTTTTCTCAGAGAAACTGACACACATTGTGCCTTTTGTTACGTGGATGAATGAGGACAAATGTCTCTTTGAACACAGATCATATAATTTTGCCTCTTTCTTTAGCTTGTCTAATCTCAAGGGCTAAAAAATGAAATCCTTTCATAATCACAACTTCACGGTTGTTTCATCGTTCTGAGTTTTTGTACGACTCAATTCCAGGCTACTGAAATGAAGTATCTAGGAGTGAGAATTCTCCTATGGGAGTATTGTTCCAGCATTTGACAGACAGTCAGACTGTCATTTGCACTTCCAACAAACAAGCCAACAAATAGCCAAAAGAAAACAATTTAGATGTATCATTGTATTATTCAGGTACAGTGGAAAACACATGCATTACACATTAGAAATCCATAGAAGTAGGATTAGTGAAACATTCAGAGGCCTCTCTTACACTCACTCACTCACTCACTCACTCACAACCTACACTCAGTCCCAGTCTCACCCCTACCAAATGGAAAGGAACATCAGTCCCCAGAGATAACCTTCAGTCAACCTGACAAAGACAGAGTGGATGTTGATGTTTATTTTGAATCGTCCCCAATAAGCCTCAGCTCTTCCCCTGAATAATTCCACACCTGTGCCCCATTGTCGTTTCAGCATGTTACACAGGAGGTGACATAATTTTCTCTAAACCACCCCAATGGACACAAGCGGTCGATCTTCAAGGAAATAGGGAGACATGGGAGAAGGGTTGGATAATGCATTAGACACGCTGGCTTCATACAAATGGAGTAAGGCAGGGAGAGAGATTGGATATTCTACTAGACAGATTGCAGCCCCTAAATCACTGTTGCTGTCTTAGATTAATGTCAGGAACCACGGTGAATGGCTCAAATGAAGCACCTACATGGGCCATACCAAAATGAAATGAAGCAGATGAAATTACATGTACAATTAATTAAGTAATTATGTTAGATACAAGATGGAAACATATTGTCTTTATTTTAGAACGGTGACGTGAAAATAACATTGTGGGAACTGGGAGATTAAAGTTTGTGAATAAAGATGGCTGAAGATAATTGCAGCAGCACTCATAGCTGGATGTCATCCAAGCCTTGTGTAGCGCAATTGCTGTGCATTGTGTTAGTTTATCACAATAATTAATAGTCAGAGTCGAGTTGCTGTTTCCATCCATTCATTCA
>OOFE01050229.1:59005-73765 GCA_900323365.1 Monocentris japonica
CATTCACTCCTGTCAACCTGTCAACGTCTCCTGGACCAAGCCTTGATTGATAGGTGAAAGAGTCCATTATCCAACTAATCCGAGGATTTTGCCTGGTATCAGGAGGATTTGGGACAGGAGATGGAAAGACCTGGCATGTGTGAAAGGCTTTTAGCACTATCCGTTTACAGAAGAAATTCCACACCGTGTATTTACACCAGGAGTCAAACCCATAACCCATGTCTCATGCACAGTCAACTGCATCACTGTATGGGCCCTGGAGAACCTGAGATGATTGTATGATGTCTCTGTTTGTCTTTGTGCCATGCTGTGTCTGTTTTCTGGAGAGATGTTGACAGCTTGAGCCCTGCAATGGGAGCTACTGAGTTAGTGTTAATATGAGGGTGTAAAACTGTCAGATAACAACAGATTGATCGTCTGAGTGAATGACCCCCCCCCCCCTTTCTGTTTTTGTAGGTTGTAAAACAGAGTGGGACGAGATCCGATGTTGGCTGAGAGCTGAAGTCGGTCAGGTGGTCAACGTATCCTGTTCTGAAGTCTTCCAGCATTTCTCCAGGAGTCAAGGTTGGTTTACATCTCAGCCCATGTGAGCAAGTACAATGTAAGCTACAATGCACTTGATTCCTATCCATCTGTGCATCCAAATATAGTCAAAATGTAGCAAGTTCCACTGTTTCCATGCTTTGCTGCTGCACTGTTGCTCCACCCCAAGGAATAATTATTGGGAAAATCCTGCTGTGCTAATGCAGAATAGATCTACAACGGTGGAGGGACATCAGTAGTAGCCACCACTGTATGAATTGTTGGGAAGAACATACTGTACATGCTCTGGAAGATTTCTGGATTTCTTTTGCTCAAGCAACATCTGCTTGCATCATTTAGCACATCATAAGCTAACATTCTCTCGGACAAGGGTTATGCTGTAGGATTTGTGTTCATAGACAAATTGAGCTGATGACACCAAGTTAAAAGCACACAGTCACACTTCTAGGTGAGACTAGGACTACTGGGTAGCTTGGAATGAATACCCTCTTACAGAGCAATTGTGTCATATTTCATATTGCAGTATTTCCCATTTTGCTCTTGTGGTTTCAATGGGAGAGAATCTGAACTGGTATCTAGTGAACATCTCAGTAATGGAAAGAGCTTATATAACACCCTATCACTTCGAGCAAACATTTTCATGTTCATATTTTGTTCACTGACTAATTGAAATAGATTCTTCTGTTTCAGATGAGGGAGTACCATGTGTTATTTTCAAATCAATTATTAATCATACTTATTTATAAACCAGTGTTTATGGGACTTTGAGAATAACCCAGTTGCATGTCGTGCTCTAAATAAGTAACACATTATATGTTGGAAAACCATAGCTGTAGAGTTTTTTTTGTGTGTGTGTGTGTTTGGAGGAGTTAGGGGTGTTGAATGTTTTGGGTATTTGTACAGTATAGTATGTGCGTAGGTCGAGATGACTTGATTTCAAATCACTGTGTTGCGGTTGTGATAATCCATAGGTCAGTTGACCCCAGTGGACTGTGGTTATTCAAGTGTTTGCTCTGACAGCGAAGCCACAGGAAAATGTGAGATAAGCACAACCTGTTACCGCTGCTAGCCACTATCAACATGTGGATGTGAATTGTGGAATGTACTGATGCTCAATTTAGTCTACTGTGCAGTGGACCAAAAACGTTTTGGATAGATAGTTGTCCTGTCATAGCTTGCTGTAATATGATATATGTGAGAATTTGGTGAAGCAACTCATTCATCCATCCATCCATCCATCCATCCATTTTTTGCCACTTATCTGGGTTGTTCATGGTGGCAACAGGGCAAGCAGAGCAGCCCAGTGGTCCTTTTCCCCAGCAACTTCCTCCAGCTCCTCCTGGGGGATTCCCATGCATTTTGGGAGATGTAGTCCCTACAGCCTGCCTCGGGGTCACCTCCCAGTAGGCTGCGCTTGGTACACTCATAGATTGCTGAGCTCCTTTCCTGTCATGGCGAGTGAAGTCACCCACCAGGTGGAGATACCTCAATTTAGCCACCTGTATCCATGATCTCCTTCTTTTGGTCACTACACAGCAAAATGAAAGTGTAAAAATCAACACTAAGCCTGTGTATAAGCCTATATAGACTTTCCCAGGGAGGCTGAGCAGTTGGCACAAACCCTCCAGTTCCCCTTTTAAAAGATGGGGAACACCACCCCTGTGTGCCAGTCGTGGTATTTAAGTAAAGTTGGATTGTTTCTTGAAACCTTTGTCTGTAGAGGTTAGGATCAAAGGAACAAAGCATGATGTTCCTTACTTTAATGGAAACCGTGGGTCATTATGATCTGAATTTCACCCAAACAGACCACAGTCTGTCCTTTCAACAAATGCAGGTGACTATGCAGTTTGCTGTGGTTTGACTCTGCTGCTTCCTGTTAGCTCAGCTCAAAGGGAATTCAAATGGGTTTTCAAAGGGAAAGAAAACCCACTGACAAGTATTGCTGCATGTGTTCAGATATCCAATTGATGCCTGCATGCTCTATCTGTGGCATACATGCAGTATGTACATGCACACGTGTATGGTCAGCCGAGGGTGTAAGGCTTGACCATAGCCTGGAGGTAGGAAGGAGCTGTTCCTTTCACTGCCCTATAGGCTAGCACCGGGGTCTTAAACTGGATACAAGCTGCTACAGGGAGCCAGTGTAGAGAACGGAGAAGGGTAGTTGTGTGGGAGAACTTGGGGCGGTTGAACACCAGACGAGCTGCAGCTTTCTGAACAAGCTCCAGAGGTCTGATGGCAGACGGGGCACCAGCAAGGAGGGAGTTGCAGTAGTCCAGGCGGGAGATGACAAGAGCCTGGATGAGCACCTGCGCCGTCTCGTCAGTGAGGAAGGGACGAATGTTGTAGAGTAGGAATCTGCGGGAGTGTGTCACTGATACAGTGTTTGCCGAGAATGACAGTTGGTCATCCAGGGTCACACCCAGATTCCTTGCAGTCTGAGTTGACGTCACCACAGCATTGTCAGTGTCAGAGGGGGGAAATGATAAGATCAGCTGGGTGCCATCGGCATAACAATGGTAGGAAAAGTCATGGGAGTGAATAACAGAACCAAGAGATGTTATGTAGTAAGTGCAGACTTGGACAAGGACATGAAAGCGACAAATATTTGCTGGCTGAGAGCACAAAACACTGATGGAGGTAAATGGTACAGCAGAAGGAAATTGGCAGTGCAGCAATCCAAAGGTGTTTACAGATTTTGCTAGTTCTAATAATTTGGAGGGCAGCAATTTTCCACAACAATGTAGCTGTGTAATATAAAATATGACAGCTCTTATGGTGTGGGGAAAAAACAACGAGAAATGACAGCTATGGTATAGGCTTTGGTATAGAAATAATTAACAGCATTAAGGTTAGTGCCATTGTTGCTGAAAAACGTTATAATTCTAAAGAGGGAAAAGGGAGTTTTGCAAGATTAATCCAAGTTTCATTCATTGGCTGAGGTTTTTGTCTAATCGACCTTCATCGAGGCATAGGCAGTCTGTAAATTAAACTGAGTGTGGATCTGAGTGTGCAGAAGTCCCTTCTTCTATGGCTATTAATACATGAAATAAAATATTTCACGTCCCATTTGTGCCTATAAACGTTATGCTTCCCTTGAAAGTATTCAACACCCATTGAGTGATTTCTTAATGATCAATTTTACCATGAAACTGTTTTACTTAAATCCTAAAAAACAAGCTTAATGAAAATATATGCTTTTCATCCAGTAGCAGTGGTCAAATGCCGTGACAAATTATTGAGATAATACTCATAGGACACAATAGGAACAGCTTTATAGGCCTGTAATTACTTTTCTAAAGCCCTGAGAGAGAGAAAAAATCAGCCTCTTCCCATTCTGTCCTACCAACCATTAATATTCTTAAAATTCTGCAGGGCTAAACGTTTTGCTGGATTTGAGGTTTACTGCCACAGCGCTGCCAGCAAAATAGTTGAGGAACAGATTTATCCAGAGATAGTCCACTAATGAATTAAATAAGATTAAATTAAATAAAACATTTTTTAAGAGTTTTAAGAGGTTGGTGGTTGGCAGCCCTGCTGTCTTGTGCATTAAGTCACATTAACAAAGGATAACAAAGGATAAAGTTTGTGTTAATGTTGTGGAGCACTATAATTAAGTGCCAAAACGTGACAGCATTCAAGTGTGAAGAAAAGCCCAATAAAGACGTGCACGCAATTAGTGGAAGTAAAAATTGAAACTGAAAGGATAAAACATTCTTTGTCATTCATTTATTTATAGATTGGGAAGGGGAGGCTTTTATAAAAGATTCTGAAAATCTTCCTACTTGATTGATTTAATCAACTGATATTGGATTAAATTTCACCATTGGTGTCTACTCCCACACCAGTGTATGTTTTCAGGAACTGCACAGTTGACGGTTGGACAGAAATGTATCCACCCTACGAAGAGGCCTGTATTTTCAGTGGCGACAATGAGCCTGAATCTGAGGTAAAGGCCTAACCTCATATGGTTGCAATGATGCAACAGAGTTCATATGGTTTCTTCTGACTCTCTCTCTCTCTCTCTCTCTCTCACTCTCTCTCTCTTTCTCTCTCTCTCTCTCTCTCTCTCTCTCTCTGTAATGTTGTAATCATATATGGTTTCTGTTGATTCCATTTCACTTCAGACTTATTTGTGTGGAGCAACAAGCATTTGTGTTACTTTTGTGCCAAAATGTAATATGATACGACAAAATGGCAATTTTGGAAAAAGTCCAAATAGAAAAATACAAATATATGTTGTTTCAATGTTTACCATCAACATCTGTTGAAAATTGACACAATGTGTTATCCCAAACTATACACATATGAATGGACATGCTGCATTTGACTCTCCAAAGACTTAGATCGTTCAAGCACTTTCACACATTTACACATGAAAGCAAACATGTGCACTAACTGAGAAGAGCTCTGTAGACTTCCGCTCAGCAATTTAATCTGTACGTGACATTTCACTTATCAAGTCATTGCCCACATCACAGTTTCCTCAACAGCATCTCTCTCTCTTTTTATTTCTCTCTCTCTCTTTCTCCCTTTCTTCATCTCTCTGTCTCTGTCTCTCTCCCCAGACAAGTTACCTCTCTACACTCAGACAGGTTTATACTGTGGGCTATGCCACCTCTCTGATCTCCCTTATAACAGCTATAGCAGTGTTCACAGCCTTCAGGTAAGACTTGGACAATCTGCATTGCCAAAGCCCATATAGATACAAAGAGAGAAGGCGATAAAAGAGAAAAACACAAAGTAGCACACTCCAAATAAACTATAATCCAAATCATGTAGTTTTAGACTGATGATGAACACATGTTGACTATTATGTCCAGTACTGTGCAAAAGTCTTAGGCACATGTAAAAAAAAATCCGTAAAGCAAAGATGCTTTCAGAAAATAATGAAATGTAAAGTTTCTAAATGTCAAAAATGTACAGATTCATGAAGCATGTGTGAACCTTATGAAGGGTTCAGGAGAGTTAGTAGAAGCTTAACAGGCTGTTCATTGGATGGTATTATTTTTTCTCTGTAAGACAAGCAAGTCAATCAGTTACATGGTAACCTCGTTGTGATGTTTAACTGGCAGGTGATGCTGGAAGAGGTGGTGTTTAGGAGGCTAATTATGAAGAGTGGCGTGTGTGTGTGTGTGTGTGTGTGTGTGCACGTCCATCCTCCTTTCCCTCCTGTCTGCTCTTGTCAGAAAGTTTCACTGCACCAGAAACTACATCCACATCAACCTGTTCTCCTCCTTCGTCCTGAGGGCCAGTGCCGTGTTCATCAAAGACACTGTGCTATTTGCCGATGAGACCCTGGACCACTGCTCCATTTCGACGGTGAGCATTAGTAGATAATATTTTCATTACTGCTGCTCTATTAGACAAAAATATTAGGAAGAGTTAATCATGTGATGGAGTACATGTACGTGTCTTACGCTGCTGAGCCACAAGGAAGGAATTGTATGTGGCAGGATGTCAGAACAACAGAAAGAGAACAAAAACACTATAAAATGACTTGTGACCTTGATGGAAACGTCTAGATCTAACCGATACGCAGAATAAGATCAGTCCCTAACAAGATCACTCAAATTGGTTTTAAGAGTGAAAAACAAAAGAACATGCATTTTCTCTTTGTACGGAGAAAACAGAAACAAAACTAAAAAACTTGTTTCTCTATTTTTTGGGAGTAGGATTAATTCATACTATATTAACATGAAGTGTTTGAACTATTTTATGCTATCAATTTTATATTATAAACCCAAACTTTTCTCTTCACAACAAATATATATATTTGCAACAATACGTGCACTGCATGCTGTTGACCTGAATACAAGTAGTTTAAGTGTCATGATGCATGCATGCATAAGAGAAGGGAGTATGAAAATAATATGTAGTATAGTGTATTGACCATGCCTTTGATGTGTGGGCTGAAGACAATTAAAATTGAATGAAAACTACAGTATCGCCTCCATACCTCAACACAGTGTTACTGCATGAGAAAGAAAGCTGAATGAGTCATCTGAGGACCTGCCAGCACTGCTGCTCCCAGCCAAACCATATTAGACCAGTCTTCTCAAACATAATGACACATACAGTATTTATTGCATCGCCAAGCCTCGTGGCTCTGTCTGATATATATATATATATTGGAGCCTTGCTTTGTTGTGTCCTATCTAGGCAGCGTGTAAGTCGGCAGTAGCTTTCTTCCAGTTCAGCATCCTGGCCAATTACTTCTGGTTGCTGGTGGAGGGCATGTACCTCCAAACCCTCTTGGCCCTCACCTTTGTCTCTCAAAGGAAGTACTTCTGGTGGTACACCCTGATTGGATGGGGTGAGTTGGGCGACAGAGGGGGTAGTCCGAGGAGGGCGAGCCCATGATGTATTAAAATTGATCGTTTGAGCATGAGATAATATAAACCCCATGAAATGACTGATGCCTTGATAGAAAGGCTCAGAACTCATTCCATGCATTTCCATCCTACTCAGTGCTACTGTCTCGTGGTTTGTTATTCCGTGGCCCTGCTGGATTCTTACCTATGGCTGCAACATACTGTAAATGCTTATAGTGATAAGCTACTTTTTGTGTGGAGAGATTTGTATATTCTGCTTTCGATTATACAGTACTGTGCAAAAGTCTTAGGCGCATGTAAAAAAAATCTGAAGCGAAGATGCTTTCAAAAATAATGAAATGAAACCAAATTTATATAAAGAAATCTAGGGTGCCTAAGACTTTTGCACAGTACTGTGTGTTCTGCTTCCTTGTGCTAAATGTGTGGTCCTGTTGCCCCTGAACCATGTGTGCCAGTATATACTGCCCATGCACCAATACCACCAAAACAAATCCTCAACATTTATTGTACTTGGCAAATAAAGCATCTTTGATATGAATAATACCTACTGAATACACAAGACACAAATAGATAACTTCTGCTCTTACATTCTAGGGCTCCCATCAACAGTTGTCATATTATGGGTGTTGACCAGATACTTCTATGATGACAGAGGGTATGGCATATAACATGATATATAATATATATTTTCTCATCATTTCACTGCTAAGATAGCATCTCAATGCACGTGTAATGGTCGAGACCTTTTCCCAGTGTCTCCTATGACTTTAATCCCATGTAACTTTATTTTGAATTGAATTTCATCTGACTTTAATTGCAGTTGCTGGGATGACACAGACAATGTTGGTATTTGGTGGATTATAAAAGGACCCATAACAGCCTCTCTGATGGTGAGTAACCCTACGGGAGACTAACTCCGCCTCACCTAATTATCTTGGTTTTTTTTTATTTATAAATGCCTTATGCTTTAATACATATTAAAAAGTTTGGTTTGTTAGGGGGATTAGAGGGGGATTAAATGGCTCAGTGTGTGTGTGTGTGTGTGTGTGTGTGTGTGTGTGTGTGTGTGTGTTTGTGTGTGATTGCATGCTTTGGGTGTTTGTGTGTACATGTGCCCATACCAGGTCAACATAGTCATCTTTATCAATGTGATCCGGATTCTGGTTCAGAAACTCAAGTCTCCAGCCATGGGTGGGAACAATGACACTGGACATTTCATGTGAGTCATTACATCTGTTGTTTTACTCACACAAACTGTTGTAAGTCAACAGAATAAAGCCAGTCTTAGTAAGATGATTTCTGGGTTTGCTTCAGTTTAATTCAGGATGTGGATTTTCTCCAGCATTAAAATACTAAAAAAGTGGATTATCATATCCAAGCTATTAAGAAACACTGAGAATGAATAATCCAGCATTTGGAAATGGATTGCACTTTCTATTCAGAGTTTAATAATAATGTTGATCTGCATGGGGAAGTTTAGCTGCAGAACAACCCTGGAGTTTGAAGGGGGGATGCTTGCCGACAGGGGGGTCGAACCCGAATCCTGGCTGAAGGGGGTGATCTCTCTCACCACCAGGCTACCCTGTTGCACCACAGAGATTGAATTGAAAGTAAACGGACCCAAGCCCTTAACAGAATCCTGAACTCTTTCAACTGGTTCAAGACAAAAGTGCCAAGTGAGAGTAAATGTTCTGTGGTAGGAAATGGACTGTGTTTTTTTTTTGTAGAGTATAAAAATTATCTAATTGAAAGTGAATTGACCAAATCTCTAGACAAGACAAGAACTCTTTCTAATCATTTAATGTTAATACACATTTAGCAACACAGAATCCCTCCTACCTTTAGCGTGGCTTGGTTGGTCTATATTCCAGCTCAACTGAATTAATGTGAGAATGAGAGCACATAAAAATAGCACCCGATACCAAAAATAGATTTCTCCTCTAATGCAGCATGACAGGATTATTCTGCAAACGTAACGATTATTTTACACGTTCAAAAACTTCATCTCAGTCTTACGAACTTCAATCGGATTCAGATGAATCGTGTGACATTCACACAAAAGCACCATTTGTTTGAAATCCCAGGTGTGACAAAAGAGATGCACAATCCTATTATATGCTTGAAAATACGCGGTCATGTATTTTTTTAGAATCAGATCCTTCAATTCTATTGCACTTGTCACTATGATGCACAGTTCATTGTTATTATTTTGATTATTTAGTTTACTAAACTCACATAGGCTACTCTGTTTCAGTATTCCTCTTCAACAGCATATGGGTGATACTAAGTGCATCTGAATAACATGACCGGGTTTTATAAGATACAAGGTCTGAATCTGATAATATGAAATCTTCACTATACCAGCACACAGTCTAAACTGCTGTTTAATGATCTGTGATACACCAAGAGCAATGACCTCTGATCACTCTTTCCAAAACAGATTGTTACGTTATCAAATAACATTCATTTGAGCCCAGCTAGATTACTATCTCTGTGGTTAACTCATGGCATGAGTGAGGAAAGCACAATTAGAAAGAAATGGTACTTCGTGGTAGCGTGTGGTGTGCAGCTGTGATCTAATATTTTCTGAAGGAGACCCACGAAGTGATCATGTTAGATCATGGGAGTTTGAGGTTGGAAGCATCCTGTGCAGAGTGACAGGGGATTGGGTTGGGCTGTTGTGTGTTAGTGATGTTGTTGCTTGAAAAATAGATGTTCATGTCAGTGTGACTGGAGGATGGCTGCAATGCCCCCTGGTGGTTCAGACTATCCTGCAGGCCAAAAGATTGAAATATTGTTGGGGTATAAGATAACATCCTTCCCTCATTTTTTCCTCCTCCTTTAATTCTTTCCTTCATTTCCTTTCATTCATACTGTAAAAAATCATCTTTCCCTCCTCGTTACATCTTCATTCCCTCCCTTCCTTCCTTCCTTCCTTCCTTCCTTCCTGCCTTCCTCTCTCTCCCTGTTTCTCTCTCCTTTCTCTTTGTCCATCTACACCCCCCTCTCTTGTTCTCCCTCTCAGGAGGCTGGCTAAATCCACCTTGTTCCTCATTCCTCTGTTTGGGATGCACTACACTGTATTTGCCTTCCTGCCTGAGAACACTGGAGTGGCAGCCAGACTCTACATTGAGTTGGGACTGGGCTCCTTTCAGGTAACAACACCTTGGAGACTAAATGAAGTTGGTGTCTGCAAGAGTGGATACAGTCACAATTTGAAAAACTGTTATCATAACAAAGTCTCTTGTGTTGCAGGGCTTTGTGGTGGCAATGCTTTACTGTTTTATGAATGGTGAGGTAAGTGTTATGCATGTGTTCTGCTGTTAATACAGCCAATTTAGAGCCTCAACAGGCGGAGCCAAAGAACCACCATTTTTCAGAGCGTTAATTGCATAACAGGTAAATTTTAAAAAAAGGTTAGAAAATAAATATTAGTGGTGCACAACTAAAGGCTAAGGGTAAAAGCCTAAAGCTTATTCACACAGCTTAAAAATCAGAATAATGTTGCAAGAGCAATAATAATTTTACACCAATTGCAGTAATTGATCTTTCCGCATTCCATTTCCTCCGTACCGACATTCCTCCATCTTCTAATCCATGCTCAACTCAGTATTCCTGGCTGCATGCATGCCCACGTCTGCACTCTTTCCAATTTGCCTCTAATTTTCTAATCTGTCTAAAGTTACTTCTGGTAAAACGAAGTGTGGAGAAGGTATGGCTGAGCTCCGCCCATTGATGTTCAACTCACCCAATGAGATTATTTCTGGCTCCAGTGTTGTTCTGCCTCTAAAAAATGTAGAATAAAAACTCCAATCTGCATTAAGACATTACCCTCAATAGTACAAAGCATGGCCTCATGTAAGGAAATTTCCAGGCGCCTGGCTGTATTCTTTGCTCAATAGTATTGTTTACGGTGTGACTTGTTCTAAAATTTGTATCTGAACTCTGTTGGACCCACAAACTACTTTACAGAGACCTTTGGTAGTCTCACTGCAGCTGGATTGATGTGGTCCCATCTGTTGTCTTGTTGTCTGCTCTGTGTGTTTGTGTGCGTGTGTGTGTGTGTGCATGCATGCATGGTTCTGCAGGTCCAAGCAGAGCTGCGGAGATGGCTGTGGAGGTGTCATACCCAGAATCATCTCACCTCAGCCAAGCAAAGTATCACTGTCACTCAGATCACAGTCCTGTCCCGCGGAGGGTCCCGGAGGCCTCCCTCTACCGGCAACATCTCTTCTGTATGATTTTAGAGGCCATCCATGACCGGAAGGTTGTGGTAATATTGTGAGAACATTGTGATGTCAAGCCACATGTTATTAATGTCAGAGGCAACCCTGATAGTTTCACATGCCGCTGATCTGAAGACTCTCCTCTGTTCAAGCATAAAACCACGAGGAACACTGGATTGAGGAAATGTTGTGAAAATGTCAGGATGCAATGAATGACTGTTAGCAGCAGCCGTGACTATGACTAAGAAGTTTAGCACACACTGCAGATCTTAATCACAGTGTTTTCCCTCTCATATTCTGGGTGTTGCCAAAAAAGCCAAAAACGTAGAGGAACGTTGGCAGTTGATTTAGAAGAATGTCGTGGAAACATTATGAATACAGCAGACTGCAGGTTGTCAGAGTTTCTATGAGAGTGCTTTCACGCGGTTGTCTTCACAGTTTGCATCGCATAATCCTCTGTTTGTTTTTACAAAGGGGGAAAATGTTGGGGGATTACATAAAGGCAGCTGAGGAAACATTGTGTGTTTGTGCTTGGCTATATTATGCTGACTGGACTTGACTTGACTAGTTGATCTATGCTAGATGCACTGAACAGACCCAGTTACACATCCACTATAGGACATGGAGCAAAGCTAGGACAAATTTGTACAGGACTGTTATGGGCTAGTGCTGCCCAGGTCCTGAAGTCCCTGAAGGCTAGAGAGAAAAAATAATAAAAAAAAAAACTTTACATGGGTCATTTAGTATGTGATAACCGCCAAACATGATCGCCATGTTTTGTGACATAGATCAAGTAGTAGTAAGTTAATTCATTTATTCTATATTACTACACATGTTCAAAGCAAACTTTTCGAGACATATTTGAATTGCCCATGTATTGCTAAGGCACTGGTTTTATGGCAAATGTTGAGTAAGCAATCTGAACTTTACAAACTGTTTGACAGAAATTAGCCGTTAGTTGTGCCAGTAGCCTCCCTCCTTTTTTTTTCTACAGTCAGGAAGTTCCCACCTTGCCAATGCTAGCAAGTGGCAAACGATGGCAGAGGAGAAAAAACAATTATTGACTGGATGGAAAGATTTCTACCTTCTGACATTTTTTGTACAATCTTTGACAACCATCACCAACTGCACAATGACAAAACAACTGCTATTGTGAAGGGGGTTTATATTTCTGTGTGTACCTCTTGTCCCATGTCCCCAATACCATGGTAGAAACCTTCTGGGTGTAGTCTGCTGCCAAATTCAATGTATTCAATCCTGTTTTTACAGGAGGTGGTTTTGCAATTCGGCTGTGACAATGAAACTGACAAAAGAAAGCATTAAGTTTTTACAGGCTTTGAATAATGCACTGTACTGTAACTACTGGAAGCACTTTGACTGTCATTGCGAATACACGGTATGTGCTTGATGTAGTACTTTATTTTGCATTGACAGAATATATCTCTGTTGTCAGCCTTTGTTGAGCTAATGAATTAAGGTTGACGTGTGTCCATGTGTAGGCAACAAGCACAAGAACTGGTTTGCCAATGTGTAAGTATTTACTGTAGCTCTTGTGTCTGACATTCAGGCGTCATCACCCCTGTAAAAAGGCCATCCCACTCTCTACCCCCTATGAAAGAAGCCATCCCCCTGCTTGTGTGCAGTCATTTGATAATTCTGTTACTTTTATTACTTTATTATTGTAACATGTTTAGCAGAATAGGTACAGGCAAAACCAAACCTGAACGTATGTGGAGGGGGTCAGAGCGTGCATCTACCAATCACTGGATTGCTATTTTTTAGAAATCTGGAGGATAACTAAATAACTGCTTTTCATTGGTTAGAGAACAGAGCGAGCTGACACACGCGGTAAACAAAATTGCTAAAACATGCCGAAGTCAGCCATACCTGTGTTAGAAAACTGGTGAGATGCAAGATAGCTAGCTCTGCTGTACATTGCTGCACATTGTTGAATGATTTATTGCATAATGATTAATAAAAGTTAGAAGATTATTTATTGATCTACAAGGTAAAATTCAAAAATCTCTGTGCAAATGGCCAAAAAAATTATAAATTTGCCTGAAAGTATGCTGTATCCCTGTCCTTATACTGTGAATTCTCAGTGCAGCTTCCACCACCCCCCCAGCATCCACCATCCCCCTTGATACACTTGATACAAATTGACCACTGCTGACATTTTGTCCCCTAAATTTTGGTTTTTGAGTGAAAAACAAAAACCTAAACATGACGCAAAATGGAAAAGAGGAGTACAGCAAACAGTATACCAAGTGTCATAATTCTCACATTAATATGAAAGCTTGTCTGGTTTAAAATAAGGGGATTGGTGAACTTTAGATTTTTCATAGATGTTGAAAGATCTGTTCATGTGGCTAATAAATACCCCCTTTGGAAGAAAACTTGGAGGTAATTTCTTAGTCTGACTTAGACCCTAAGGCTCATAGCAAGAATTGCCCCCCATATCATTATGGCAAAATCAATATCCAATATCCAGTTTCCCTTTTAGGGATGGACTGCCACGTGAAATTAATCATAATCTCCAGAAAGTAATTCACCACAGATAGATTTATTTTGCAGTCAAATTTACACGATTATTTGGGACATGATTTTGGACACCAAAATGCATGGTATACATGACATACTGTATACTATGTTACAGGTTGATCACAGGTTGGATGATGGTTTATAGATATTTTTGACATTTAGGTTACTTATCCTCATGAAAGGTTGCCATACACACACATGCGTACATTATACATTCTCTCCCACTTTGAAACACTCTCACACACACACACACACACACACACACACACACACACACAAACAGAAAAACACAAACACACACTCTCATAGGCATGTTTCGCCACAGAAATTCATTTTTACACTCAGAGGTACACAAACATAAACGTACAAAAACACAGTCACAAATATTACAGGTCTTCATCAAGAGGCCCACCTGTGCGCCAAAAATATACATATACAGTATATACCCCGATCAGCCACAACATTAAAACCACTGACAGGTGAGGTGAATAACATTGATTATCTCGTTACAATGGCACCTGTCAAGGGGTGGGATATATTGGGAAGCAAGTGATCAGTCAGTTCTTGAAGTTGATGTGTTGGAGCAGGAAAAATGGGCAAGTGTAAGGATCTGAGCGACTTTGACAAGGGCCAAATTGTGATGGCTAGACGACTGGGTCAGACCATCTCCAAAATGACAGGTCTCGTGGGGTGTTCCTGGTATGCAGTGGTTACTACCGACCAAAAGTGGTCCAAGGAAGGACAACCGGTGAACCGGCAAAAGGGTCACGGGCGCCCAAGGCTCAGTGATGCGTGTGGGGAGCGAAGGCTAGCCCGTCTGGTCCGATCCCACAGAAGAGCTACTGTAGCACGATTTGCTGAAAAAGTTAATGCTGACTATGATAGAAAGGTGTCAGAACACACAGTGCATCGCAGCTTGCTGAAAAGCGCCTACAATGGGCACGTGAGCATCAGAACTGGACCATGAAGCAATGGAAGAAGGTGGCCTGGTCTGATGAATCACATTTTCTTTTACATCGCCGGGTGCGTGTGCATCGTTCACCTGGGGAAGAGATGGCACCAGGATGCACTATGGGAAGAAGGCAAGCCGGCGGAGGCAGTGTGATGCTCTGGGC
>OOFE01050230.1:6345-22210 GCA_900323365.1 Monocentris japonica
AATTATAAATAAATTATAAATAAAAATAAATTGGAGAAACTAATTTGTTCGGATGGGTGGCGGGTGGATGATTTGTGTGTACATGCAGATTCAGATGATGTCAGAGCCGGTCTGCGCATCACTAGTGTTCATGCATGTATTGGGGGCCTCATTCTCTGCTCTTTTGTTAAAAAGAGCTTTAACATTATGTGTACTCAGCGGGCCATGAATAGATCAGGCTTGACATTTATGCAATGAGTGCAATCCATGATGCTCTTACAGATATATTTATCCAAGGAGTTATAAAAATGTTCTAACAGGTAGGGCCCTGGTGGTGTTAACTCAACTCCTCCTAGGTGCAATAGGGCACCAATCAGAGGACAGACCTATGTCACTCCAAAACACACCCAGCTGTGGAGCCAAACACATCACAATGACAACAGATAAACAAGTTCAGCTGTGGGTAATGGATCTTTAGGGAACATCAAAGTCTAATAACACCCATTTCACTTGCTTTCCATGCATTAGCAAGTTCCGCTATGGTATTTTAAGGGTTTTGTTACTTGTTACTTTGTTACAAGGAGCCAGAGCCTGAGCCTAGTGTCTCATACACTATGTGTCATTTTCACATGCAATGGAAACACAGATTTACCTTTGTACCTAGCTGGACCTGTTATTTGTCATTGGATATTTTCAGGGCAAACAAATATGCTCAAAACACATATGAGCATACTATTAGAGTTTGGAGGTTGCAGATGTTTGCAACCAAAATCTCAGTTCATAGTCACTGGCTGGTTGGTTATTGTACTAACAATGCATTTCTATTACTTATATAACCTTATATAAATACATGAGAACATATGAGATTATGTAAGGCATTCCTATTGGTTCTTATAGTAAGCTATACATGTCGACGTCATCGTCACGGTGAATGGCTATAGTAGTAGTTGTGACTCCATCTGGTCCACAATCGTGCAATGTCCATCGGTAATTAATAAACCTAATGCCATTCATACAAAGATGCCCGTCTGCATGAAAGGGGCAAGCGGACTCGGAAACTGGTGCTTGAAGGCTTAATTGGATGAATGTGCGGTTGCATATTGAGTGCAATGCACTCAATGGTGCGCAATGGTAGAATTTGCGGGCGAGATATGCTGCAAGAATTTGGCTTATAAAAAAAAAAAACTGGCACCTTGTCCAGGAAAGGGGTGTGGTTGGTCAAAACAACATTCTCCATCCAGATATAGAGAAACGCAGTGATACCTCACTACTAAAATCGGGGACCGAGAGCTAAAGCATTTCCACGCGGTCGCTCAACCTCAAAAACACATTGCAAATGAAGTCTCATGCACTCAGCTGCGCCAGTGCACAAATGAGTCGCCAAAGCGGAAGTAAGCAGTGTGGCTTCGACCAATCAGAGGCGTGAAAGGGTTAACCGTTGAGCGTATAAACAAAAACGGCATACGAAAGCACTGAAACTACACAAATGCCAGCTTAATCCGGTTCTATCGTTTAGTGTTGGCTTGCACGTCGAATGTGTGCGAACTGCGTCTTTGTGAAATACCAGTGTAACATTGCACAAGTGGTTGCTCGGTGGCTGGGCTCCGGAGCACATGGTGGAGCACGGTTGCCTATGCAGCCCGTGCAGGGACAATGGATCGTGGACCCCTCAGAAGCGATCTAATGTCTCTCCACATCCAGGCCCGAGGGCTACTAGTCCAAATGCGTTATAACGCTTGGCAATTGTTGCACTTCATGAATTCACTCACCGTCGTGTTGCTGAGCGGTGGACAATGTCTCCACTTCGGTCGCCATGGCGCTGTGAAAATGCTTGTTTACCGATGGAAATCCTCACCGTGCTCTTCCGAGGTAGCTACAAATCCCCCCAAAAGCGTGCAGCAAAGTGACACGTCAATTATACAGCGCTTTTATTGCAAACCCCGTGTTTTGACAAACTGCATGTGTTGGGAAAAGAGTCCTCACCTTTTTTTCACCCTAGATTTCTTGCTGAATGGTATAAGCTTAAAAGAGACAAATAAAGCCTATTGCAAATATAAACACAAATGAACAAAAAATAAACAAGCGAGTGAGCGAAATAAGATTATCGCGCACTTCTCAGGGTATGTCTGAAAAGAGCCAGTGAAGACGACAAGCTTGGAGAAATGTGGCAAACTAGTCAGAGAGCATTTCAACGAGCAGCCTGCAAGATAAACAAAGTCTGTTTTTAACTTTGAGAGGCGAGACCAGAAAGGATCACGTGGAGAAAACGCGGATGGGGAGTGGTCAGTAGAGGGGGTGGGTACTCGTCTGTTCTATCCAATCACAGAGCAGGAAATAACACGACCACACAGTATATACCTTAATAACTTTAAATGTATTTCTATCGTACTTTTCTAAAACGAGGTTTACAAATTCTGTCACAGTTAAGACAACATGCGAAGAAACAGATTATTATTAGTAGTAGTAACGTTGTTGTTGTTAGCAGCATTAGAATTTTATGGAGGGGGGGGGGCTGCTATCACCGCTATCACCTGTAGCGTTTCCCAGAGGGGAGGAGTCCAAGAGGATATATTTATCCAAGGAGTTATAAAAATGTTCTAACAGGTAGGGTCCTAGTGGTGTTAACTCAAGAGAGGTCCTCAGAGATGTGGACACCCAGAAACTTAAAGCTGGCGACGTGCTCCACCTCCGTCCCGTTGATGTGGATGGGGGTGTGTGTGCCGGCTTTGGACTTCCTGAAGTCCACAATGAGCTCCTTGGTCTTCTTGGTATAGTGTACTGTACGAGCATGGAATTACTCAGAAAAGGAAATAGAATGTCCCTTATCCTTGCAACTATTTTGTGGAGGCATGATTTGCTGATCCATGCTTAACAAAGCCTTTCCCGCAGTTCAGGGCTAAAGTCTGGGCCTTCCAAAATATTACCTCAGTGCTTTGCCTAAACTACAAATTAAACCAAAATACTTGCACTTATACTGATGCGTGCTCAGGAAATGAGGCTACAGACATCTTTAACATTATTGGAGTTAGTCAAATAGCTTGAACTACACAACTATTTTATTACACACTGAGGCATTGCAAGTATGAATGCTTTACACAATCAAGACAGTGACAGTTTGTTAAACAACACCAATCAGAGCTGGGACAAATAGTATTTGCAAATCAATCTCAATGTTTATTTTGACCTGGTTGGAGTACCTTGGGGTTGGGGTTTAATGCACCAGGACAATTTTGATGGTGTCAGGCAATGGTCAGTCACAGTGGAGTATACTGTGCTTTCAAATGCTTTCCTGTGATTGTGATTGGCTGAACTTTCTGGCACTCATTGTATTGATCTATGTGGCAAGCCCCATTCATGTGCTACTCAAAGCAGGTTTAATAAACATGCCCTTGCTTGGTTCTATTCTTGGTGAGATGAGGACTAACACTGAATTGAACAGTGCAATGAAAATTTAAGATGGTCCACCATCTAGTGGTTGGAAGATGTACTGCAGTTAGTTCATGATGGACAATCCACACCCAAAGATACAGTACACTCAGGTACCTCATGAGCAATTTACAATATGAGTAATACAGGAAACAGCAGCATGGGCGTGGTTGAAATTAGAGTGCATAACACAGAATATCAGAGGTGTGTGGGCATCTCAGCCTGAAAAAAAAAATTCTATCTCCATTTCATTTGATAATGTTAGGACTACAAGTATCAGGCATTTTGGAGATTTGGAGAAGATAGCAAAGGTGACTGTTACCCAGGATGGTTTCCTGGGGAAAGGGATATATTTTCTTATTTAGACCTGAAAACAACACTAAAATATAAAGCTCATTTCAATATTAAAGTTGAGACAAACTGTATAATAATTTCACATATCAGAGCTTTATTCATTATCAGTGGAGCAGCTCTATGCTATTGCGCCATGATCTGATTTTACACAAACCTATATATATATGAGCAGTTCATTTTGACCAAGATTTAAAGGGGAGCAACACTCAATTTAATGTCAAATTCATAGTATTCCATTACACAATTTATAAATTGTTAAATTCAATGTTGTTCACCTTTAAATCTTGGACTGCTTATTTCCTGCAGAAAAATGTGGTGGATTCAGATCAACTGATCTCCAATTGAGAAATTCCTTTTCCCACTGTCTTGAAAACCCTGCTTTGCTACTGCATGCCAGACTCACCTAGCCTATATACTACTCATGGCCAAATAATACAAAGTCTTGATATTAATCACTGTCATTACTGCTTTATTTCTATGAAGACTTGTGTACTGAGGGCAAGCTGAAAGGCCAGATCAATGATTAAATAAAAAGTTCAACAAGGTGTTTACTTTTTTAAAATAATGTTATGCATTGAAATACGAGCCTATTATCGTGTTAATTATTCAGTGATAGATGTTATTGTTCCGAATTGTCCTTTATATACACAGTACCAGTCAAAAGTTTGGACACACTTACTTGTAGAAGAGTTTCTCTTTATTTTTACTATTTTTACACACATTTGAGAATAACAGTATCATCAAAACTATGAAATGACATGAAAGGAATTATGCAGTGACCAAAAAAAATGTTAAACAAATCAATACTATCTTAGATTTTAGATTCTTCAAAGTAGCCTCCCTTTGGCATTCGGCATTAACAAGCAAAGAAATTCCCCAAATTAACTTTTAAAGGCCACAATCACTATGTGTGCTTTTAAAATAATGATTTAATCATTGATCTTCAACATTCTCCACCTCTAAATTTAAAATTTCAAGTTCTGCATTTCAAAAAAACTTTATTTTTTAATTTAAATTTTAGTTTTGAAAAGAAATTCATACATAGGGATCAACTTCACTATTTATATTTGTCTAACAAACTAATTTCAAGCATTTAAGCATAAGCCTTTAGATCAAAATGTCTTTAAGATCATGAGAAACAGTCAGGGGTGTCCAAACTTTTGACTGGTACTGTATTTTTCTTTGCATTGTAAAATAGTGGGACGGTAGGACTGCTGCAAAGAAACTTACTTTCTAGGCCTATACAGTGTTTCAGGTACACTAGAGCTGTCCAATTTTCTTCTTGGGACACTATTCAGCATTTAAAACAAATCTTTTTCACTAAGAAGTTCAAATTTTGTCCCTAAAACTACATTTGACTCATACTTAATAAGTTCTGCTGCAAAAATGAGACAAAATTGAAAAACAAATTCATTCTTCCGTGTCTTCTAGTGTTAATGTCATTGTCATAGCATTAATAACTATCTGTTGATTTCTGGTTTTCTATTGGTTCAGGTTGTACGTTGTGTACAGTACAGAAAAAGGATGAGGAAAAATCGTTTGTCCAAGGAACAACTGAAGCGGATTCCAATCCATAGGTTTAGGAAAGGTAACAAATATGTACAGTTTTCACTATTTTATGTGTTGCTAAGTATTAAATTAGATATCAGTATCCTCCTTTACGTTACTTTTCTGATTGGTTATTCAGGCTTTTCAAATCTATAATATCTTTCTGTCACCATAGTCACCATAATGCAAACCAAATTACTATGTGAAAGATGTCTTATTACTGGTTCATTTACTGTTGTAATTAGAGTTGAGGAATGAGGAACACTTTGGTTTTGGTCATGTTATTTTCATGTGATCTTCAGATGGTTCTTTGGCCTGACAGTAGTTTAGGAACCAGATTGACTGATTCGTTTAGCATTAACAGTGGCTACATTTTGTTGATGTTAATTTTTTGATGTTTGTAATTACCAAAAAATTAAGCCAGCATCCCAGTTTTCTGGGCTCTTAGACTACTCTCAGACCAAAAAATCATCTATCACATTGAAAAAAATGTAGGTGGTTAGCAGTATATCTCATAACCACAATGTAAGACAGCATTATTCTGAGGATTACTGAGAAACAAGAATGATGTGTAGTGTGTGGAGCCCTAAGAGCCCTGCATAAGGGAAATCCAGTGTATGCTCACATACTAGGCAGTACAGCAGAAGTCATACAAGCATGAGCAGCTCTAGACGGTGTGCCATTCATATACCAGGAATTAGCTCTGTGATATTCTAGCTGTAGTGACTACATCAAGGCATTAATTAAATATTTTGTTCAGTGATTCTCTTGGTGTCACTTTGGGGTTAACCCTAACCCTTTATTTATATATATATATATATATTACATCTGTACATAGCAGTTAAATGTTTATGCTTATGTCTCGCTTGTTCAACTTTGTTGTCCATGTTTTTGCTGTATGTCTATTCTATGTAAGCAATGGAGAAACCAGAGTCAAATACCTTGTATGTGTACACATACTTGGCGAATAAACCTGATTCTGATTCTGATTAAAGTCAGTGTAGTTTCACTCACTCCAACCATGCACACCCCACTCCACTCGAGCACTTAAAAAGTGCTAGCCTCCTTGTTTATCTCATTGGTGCATTGGTTGTATTTGGTGTTCTACTCTCTATAGCCAGAAACAAAGGAAAAGTTTCCCATCCACTTAACTGTGGTGTCTTATCAATGTACAGCTCCACAGAAAATTGATTTGAACTGATGGAAAAGGTGACTGAGAGGATACAAGTCCATAAAGTCTGTTTCTCATTTTTTGTCAGTGGAACCTTTGGCTTTGGGAGAGAGTTGTTACACTCAAATCCCACATCAATCCAGTTGTGGATTGATGTGGGATTTGCTAAATAGGGTGATATATTCCTTAAAGTTTGACTGGTTCAAGTTGGTAACTTTCTCCTCTTTTAGGTGATGACTATGATGTGTGTGCAATCTGTCTGGATGACTATGAAGAAGGAGACAAGCTGCGAGTTTTACCTTGTTCGCACGGTAATTATACAATTTGATATCATGTTTGCACGCTATTAATTCTGAAATATATGTATTAATATATCATTCCCAAAGGGTTTGGCCAAAAGGCTCCTACTGTGCCTATTGCTGTTTGTTGGCCGATCACCTAAATTTCCTGAAATTCCTCTTCTCTTCAGCCTACCACTGCAAGTGTGTAGACCCCTGGCTCACGAAGACAAAGAAGACATGCCCTGTGTGCAAACAGCGTGTCACCCAGCATAACCCGGAGCACTCAGAGTCTGAGTCTGAGGAGGAAGCCGAAAGACGTGGAGAGAATGAAGGAACAGAGGGGGAAGCTGACTCAGAGCGCACTCCTCTGCTTCGCCCCTCCAACCCGGGATCCCCCTCCGGTAGCCCAGGGGCCTATTCAGCCACCACGACCACAGTCACCACAGCCCAGTGCCTAGCCTCCCCTGCCCACTGCGACTCACCCATCCTGGGCTACCAAGGCTACTACTCCCCCCAAGAGGACACAGACTCAGACAGTGACGACACAGGGGAGGACACGCACCACACTGATGACGACACTGCTCAGCTCATTGGTAGGGGTGAAGTGGGGGTCTGAGGGCCTGAAGTTAGCTGTAATGAGATTGCTTAGTTCTACCTGGTAAGGGTCTTTCTGTCACCAGGCGTGCAATTATCACACTACATTTTAAAGTAGTGTATGGATTTGTGGTTATGAAATTGTCTCCCCTGTAGACATTTTAGAATACTGGCCATTTTGGTTGATTGTAACAGAATCTTTTACACAATATTGGCAGGAGGCTTTCTTGTTTGTGTCAAGATGCATTTATCATTAAATTTATCATTAAATTTAGCTAATCAAATATTTTGATAAAGCCTTTCACCCCACGCCATCCACACACAAATGGCTACACCAGCTTTTAACTGTGGACCCATTGGTTTAATGCATCTTGTAACTCATAACTCGATCCCACTTGACCTAACCACTGGCTTTTGCACAAAATGAATGGGCCACTAGATTGGGTCAATAATAGTTCTATAAATGTGCTGTTGATGTAGAGTATGATACGAGTAGATTGAGCCTGAGATTTAAGCTCAAATTACTTATTTGTCTGAGTGAAAACATCGGTCAGGTTATTGAATAAGTTGTGAATGTGGATATGCCAATGGAGAAGGAATATTTGCTTTCATGACATTTTTTTAATCCTTTAAACTTTTAACTTGTTTTAAAGCTGCATTTCAATTTTTTGAAATGTCAGATTTCTTTGTAATTCTGCAGTACATTACACTATGACAGAATATAAATATGTTATACATTTCTGCTGCTTATACGTTATATGTTAGTGATTGTGCTGTATGGTCAGTCTAAAAATGTATTTTAGCTTTATCCAGTTTGTCAAGTTGAACAAACTCAGGTATAATGGCAACATATTAAAGCGCAGTTGGTACATAAATTAATCAGAGAGATAATGGGTTTGATCTTACAAATTATTATATATATTTTTTGTCTTTAATCAGTATAATGTTGATATATAGTTTTTTTCCATTTTTATACAGAATGACATGGATGACATGTTAAACCCTGGAGGTGTTTTTAGAAAAAAAGCATTTGCCTTATATTGACCTTTTATCTACATGTGTATATTTGGACAATGAAGGGACACAATTCACCTTCCCTTTTTTTTGTAAAGTTGTTGTTATATAGGTTCGGAAACTTCAATCTTTTCCCCATGTCTCAAAACAGTCAACACAGTTGGGTTTTTTTCTTGAAATCTCGGGTAACCTTACGTGCTGTGGATCATTCCCAAAACAAATAAGTACTGTGTAAAATTCTCCCACACTCCTGATTTACCTAGACGTGACTGTATATTTACATCCAGAGAAGTGCTGTTATGGAAGATTTGTTTTTATTTAATTGCTTTCTGAGCAGGGAGCTTTGAACAGGGGAATTAGTAGGGCCGTCTCAGCATAGTAGCAACTGTATGTTCCATCTTTTACTGATTATTGATAAAAAGAATTCATGCAGTTTAGATTTGATCGAAGCCTGTTTGGCTAGCAGCACATACAAGCAAGCATGCTGGCTAGATGTGTATTTATAGTATGCATCATGTCTTTTGTACTGTACGCTTTCTTGGTCATCAACATCTCCGCTCTAGACACTCAACTGTTAACTGAAGAAGTGATCCCCCAATTACAAATTGTTTCATTTTTCTCTCTAATTAGAATGTGCCTAGTTGATCACACCTAAATAACACATTTCCGGTGTCAATAAATCTAATCTGCAAATATACTTAATTATCAGGTGTATAAAGCAGTTTTCCAGGGACCATAGGGAGCCTAAACACATACTTCTACTCAGTGGGAAACTGCATTTAAATGTGTGACTTGTGGAAGATTAAATGTCATACTGAAATTCTACTACGGCTACCTTTTATTGTCTAGATTAGAAAAATGGGGTAACACTTTCCCTTTACTCCATTGTATTAACCTGTAACCTTAATGCACACAATAATACTGTGAACATCATGAAAATCTACCTAATAATGTGCATTGATGAGTGTGCCACACAATGTAAGGGCAAACAATTACATTTGTACACTTAGTACTTGAGTGTTGTTCCACCCTTGAAACAAACGTAGTGTGTACTTATAATACCTTTACATTGGAAAGCAAACATGGATGTGTTATTGGCATGTGTTTTAACATTTTAAAGCATATTCATATCAAATGATTTAGCTGTTCCTATACTCTATTTCAGACTATTACCCTTTCAGAGGTGAATAATGGTAGTCTGGTTTGATTTGCTCTTCACTCTGGCTGTTGATGGTTAATTGGCTAAATTCAAATTATGTTATATAAGTGACAGATAAGCAATCCGCAATCACACCTGAGGTAAACTTTTTTTCTGCTTTGATTTCAGTTTGATTTAAAATGTGGTGATCAAATACTTTCCTTGTATAGATTTTTTGCAAAACACATTAATGAGCACAAAAGTTATTTCAGCCGAATGACTTAATATTATATGTGCATCTGATGTGGGCTTTCACTGAAAACCACAGTCCAGGTACCCAGAGTCGGTTGAGTGGTTATGTCCCCCACTGGCCTAGGAGTGAATCCTGTCGGAGCTTTCTTTCCTCTGTCTGCCTCACTACTTTCTTACTGTCCCAATAAACAATGAAAAACCTCAGGAGAATAGACCGTCCACTGTCCTTTTTGGGAAAAAAACAGAGTTAAGAAGCTTCTTTTCTTTGTTCATTGCCCACCCATCCTCTGCAACCTCTTCATACTCTTCAACCTTCTTATCCAATCTCCAAACCCCTCGTGGAATCTTATGGCAAACTCCTGGCCCTCATTAATTATTTCTTGCGGCTATGTTTTTACTAATGGTAGCTCCCTGTAATGCTCATTCATCAAGACTCCCTGCAGTCGATTAATCAATCCTCTTAATCCTTCCTAACAAGCACCATTTCCTTTTAATTCTTAGAATTTTATATGCCCTTAATCAAGTATCACCCACTGTTTTCTTATTTAAGAAAAGAAAAAACACTGAACAACTGAGCTCCTTTCTTGTCTCCAAATAGAATGTGGCATGTGTGGGATTAAGCCAGGAGGTGTGTTCAATTTTGTTCAATGAAAGTTGAAGAATGAATGTAGTGATGTAGCACTGATGTAGCCGTCACAAAATCTGCCATCATATAAATTAATGCAATATAATCCCCTACAGCCAAAGAGAACGTGTAAAGGAAACATCTAATTAGCTTTTGGTTTGCACCATCATGTTTTAACCTATGAGAAGTACATGAAATTCATCTGGATACTGGCCCATCGCCATTTGGAAGCAAAGATGCCTGGGTCATCCTACTCCCCTGTGCCTTTCTTGCTAATTTTGTTTGTCTCCTTATTTGCACTGCCAGATTCCAGAGCGTTTCCTCAGGACCATGATGAGGTAAGTTACAAAATGAGATGTCTTGATTCTTTATTTGTTTATGTGTTCATGTATTTATTTGTTTATATAAAAAAATATAAATTCATTTTGCAAACTTACCTAACATTCATGACTGAAATTTCAAAAATAATCATTAATTAATAATGATAATGTTATATCCTCATTTTCATTTCATCAGCAATCATTTCTTAAGAGTGTGCTAACATTTTACAAATGGTGGATATCTAACTTTTCAGTTCAAATGTAATTTCTTTAAATAAAAATGGAGAAAGAAAATATAACTTAAAAATGGTAGAACAATGGAGAATTATTCTAATGCAGCATAACAGATGGCTTACCTCTGCATTTTATTTTGAAAGCAGCTAAAGCTTGGCTGTTGGATATTGTTTTAAAGTAAAAGCACTGTGGTCACAATGATGCTGACAACCAGTTAAAGGGGAATATCAGTCAGCATTCACATACAGTGCCTTGCAAAAATATCCACCCCCCTTGGCTTTTTACTGTGCTATTAAGTTATTTCAAAACATTTTCAAGACACATTTATTTGGGATTTTTCATCTGAGTTCTATGCAAAACACTGTATTGTATCAAAGTGAAGAAAACATTGTTGAAATTTATATGGAAGGATAAAATTAAAATAACAGAGAAATCCACTTAGCATTAGTATTCAAACCCTTTGTTTGGGGTTGTCACGCAAAAAATTGTTGATGTCATATTTAGATTGTATTTAACAATTCTGAACATTGGTTTCCTTTCAAACTTGTTTTAAACTTGTCTTTCTTGCTAACAAAGCTGAGACCAAGTCCCTTCACTAGATCTTAATAGGACTTAATGTAGGGTGGACTCTCCATCAGAACACTTAAACACAGTGTGGGATATATGGTTCATTTATGAATGACATTACAGTTCAGGTTCTTGAAGTTTCAGAGAAACTGACATAACTTAATAGCACAGCAAAAAGTCAAGGGGGGTGAATATTTTTGCAAGGCACTGTACATGTCAGTCCCAAAACCTTGTATCTCCAGAATGTTGGAACTAAGAAAAGCAGCCTTGTTTTTAGCTTGCCGCAATGCATTTTTGAATTTATCAAATGGGTCTGAAAGGGTTTTACAAGCCCAAGGATGGTAGATTTTTTTCAACCCACAGAAGACCATGTCATATTTCAACTGAAGTGAAAACATAAAAAATCACCAAGTTATGAGTTTTTCACATGATATGAGTTCAGTGGTATTGCTTTTTAATATTCATACAATAAATCTTGTAATGATCATGATGAGTTAATTACCATGTATTAGTAAAGTAGTAAAAGAAACTGTCATGGCTAATGGTTGATTGTTTTCATGTTCATAATAGGGTTTTTTGGATAATCAGGAGAAGAGAGAAGAGTTTGCATTTACATTCAGAGATGGCCGTACCTTTCCAAAACAAGAGAAACCTGCATTTACCATGGTGGATGAAGCACCTACTCATGTCTGGCAGCGCCTACTACTGGATTATATGAGGCACCAGTTTAGGTTCAGGGGAAGGACAAAGAAAAGCACAAAAAAAGATGCATCAGACAACCCATCGGATGATAAAAAGTGAAATGAAAGATTCTGAGAGATAAGTGCTATCCCATATGGAAAAGACATATTTTGGCATATATTTCCAAATATCCATAATATATTGCCAACATATGTCAATATAATACGCTACTGATCATCAGAATTGATATGAAGATTTCTTTGAAACAATAAATGAACAGCAGTTACAAATGACTACAAGTGCATATTTATTTTAGACAATGTTTCATATACATGTAAATAACAATTTGTACTACAAGGTCCATTACAAGAGCAGAATTACAACAGTAGGACTGATAAAAATATAATATAAATATATCAGTAGATTCTTTTCTTTTTTTTCATTTTAATGAGAAGGTGGCACAGTGGCTTAGTGGTTAGCACTGCCGTCACTGCAAGAAGGTCTTTGGTTTGAATCTCGGCCCTGGTCCTTTCTGTCCAAAGACAGGCAAGTCAGGTGGAGTGCGTTTGTCTGTCCATGTGTTTGCTCTGTGATGGGCTGGCAGCCTAAAATGTGATATTGTTCATATATTATATTGTTCATATATAAATATTGTTCATATATTACGTGGACCAGTTGGTATAAATATTTCTGTATGCAACATACATTCAAAGGGGGGGAATGTATTCACATCAAATATATGAGAGGTGCCAAGTTTTTAAATTTACATATATTTTGAAAATATACCTTGCAAATACACTATGTGGCCAAAAGTCAGTGGACACCCCTAGTAATTATTGAGTTCAGGTGTTTCAGCCACACCCATTGCTAACAGGTGCATAAAATCCAGCACATAGTTATGAAATTCCATAGACAAACATTGAGAATTTAGAATGGGTCGTAAAGAGCTCAGTGACTTTAAACGTGGCACTGTCATAGGATGCCACCTTTGCCACAAGTCAGTTCATGAAATTTCTGCCCTACTAGATGTGCCCCGGTCAACTGTAAGTGCTATTATTGTGAAGTGGAAGCGCCTAGGAGCAACAACACTTCAGCCACGAAGTGATGGACGAATCTGGGTTTGGCAGATGCCAGGAGAATGCTACCTACCAGAATGCAAAGTGCCTACTGTGAAGTTTGGTGGAGGAGGGATAATGGTCTGGGGCTGTTTTTCAGGGTTTGGGCTTGGCCCCTTAGTTCCAGTGAAGGGTAAACTTGGTTAACTCCTACGTTGTCTTGGCTGTGTGCTTAGGGTCATTGTCCTGTTGGAAGGTGAACCTTCAGCCCAGTCTGAGGTCCTGAGCACTCTGGACCAGGTTTTCATTAAGGATATACCAGAGCACATACCAGT
Organism: Monocentris japonica; assembly: GCA_900323365.1. Taxonomy (NCBI): domain Eukaryota; kingdom Metazoa; phylum Chordata; class Actinopteri; order Trachichthyiformes; family Monocentridae; genus Monocentris; species Monocentris japonica. The sequence continues at coordinate 19,920 of OOFE01050230.1, forward strand.
CCCACTAACCACAACTGCTTCATTCTGGGTGTAGAACAGCTCAATAACATGAGCTCTGTGGTTACATGCAGTGCAGTGTGGATGTCTGGGGAGCCTACTATGGGATCCACAGGTGTGAGATGCAGACTGGTGGGAAGAGAGTTACTTCTTTACTTCTACTTTACTCACATCCCCTTAGTGGGTGGAGCATCGAGCTGGTGGACCTATCACTGCTCCCCACACTCAACACTGAACTAGTGGAAGCGTATTTACTCACAACGGTTTCCAACTGTAGACTTACATGTGTAGTTTTACAGGTTCAGTTCGTGGCTACATACAATTGACTGGTAAAAATGTAAAACATAAGTAAAGATTGAGGTATGTTGACAGCCATTGTAAAATCAATGATAACATACACTTGGAGTGATTGAACTATGGCAGGTCATTTTGTCATTTACTATAAAAAACTATAAAATGCACTATTCACTAAACATTTGCAGCTAGCACAGTCACTATTCTACCAGCTGCTATTACTAGATACTGTGTGATTATGTAATTGTTTGATCGATCATTCATTGAATTATTTATGTACTTATTCATTTGATTAGTTATTTGTTTGATTTCACTCATTTATGAATGAAAGCATGGCGACATGTTTTTACAGTTGTGTAGCCACATGATAGTGAAAGGAGCAGTTGAATGGGCTTCTCTGCCATATGATGCCTGATAAGTAAGCTGTCAAATGACAAGATATTTTAGGAATGACATGTCTTACTATGTGTCAAGAAACAGTGACCCAGGCAGGGACCTGTAACTGACCATCGGGGTAAGATTCATAGTATATTGTGGTAAAAGAAGAGAGTCAGACAGTCTGCTTTCATATCCACATTAAGAGAATGGTCATAAATCCACTGTGAACTTTGTTCAAATAAGGAGAGACATGGAGACATTTCTTTATGGAGAAGATTGGAGATGGGTTTATTTTCAGTATATAAAGTGTGTGAACTGTTTGTGAGGGGGAGAGGGTTAAGGTCAAGTCTATGAGAAAAGCTCAAGATGGAATTATGACTTGGGGACCTGGACAATTTTGTAAGTGTCCAAAAAACCTTTTGCTATCATATAAATGAGATTTCATGGTTTCTTATATCATTAATGCTCTAATTTATATCATTAATGCTCTAATAATGACACCCATTGCCATGGTGAAAGCTAAAGGGGAAATTGTACATCTTGCCATAATGCCTATCTCCAGCTGCTGCCAAGCTGTAGTGTACTCTGCTGTGGTAAAACAGAGTTGGATGTCTGAGAAGTAAGCTCTACCTAACCTCTTAATACTATCCAGCACCCTAAAGAAATCAAGAGACTCCCACAGCAGATTATGTGGTACTGACCCAAAAGCATTTGCCAGATCCAAAAATACTACATGCAGGTCTCTTTTCTCACGCCTAGCTGACTGGATTTGGTGCCAAATCATACTGGTGTGCTCTAAGCACCCGGAGAAGCCTGGAATTTCAGCCTTTTGCACTGAGGTGTCAATTAGCTTTTTCTTTCCTAAGTAACTAGACAGCCTCTGTGCCACAACACTGAAGAAAACCTTCCCTTCAACATCAAGTAGGCTAATATTGGGAATGAAGATTCCCCCTGCTCTGCGCCACGCCTTAGGAATAACCTGCTTCTTCCAGACTACTTTCATCAACTTCCATAGAAACCTCAGCACATCTGGCACACTCTTGTATAGCCGGTAGGGGACTCTATTAGACACACGCCTTACTATCTCTTGTACCTCTTTCCACCTTGGTGGGCTAACATCACACTGACTATCTATCTCACCAATGGGTGGAATATCGGGGGGGACCGCTAGCTGTCTAAACCTTTCCCCATCTCTGTGCACTTCCTCCAAATATCCCTCACGCTCCTGTTTCGATGCCCTAAGACTACCATTCTTCTCCTTACTAAATAACGACTTCAAATCTAAATGGATCCTTGTAGAATGCTATTCTAGCTCGCTCTTTCTTTTTCCTGTTTTTCCAAATGTTCTCTGCTCTTCTTAACACTGCCAATCGCTCCTTCACATCTGACTGCAACCTATTTAAACCTTCCTTCTCAACCTCTGTCGCCTTCCTCCACTGCCTCCTAAGCTGTCTTCTCTCCCGGATAAGTCTGTCTATCTCTTGCTGGCGCCTGGATTTAACTACCTCGACATCTAACTTCTTCCTTTTCTCAAAGACGCCAAACCTTTCTACGCCATAATCACAAATAGCAACTCCCATTTTTTCCACCTTACTCTCAGCAGTACCTTTAAGCTTGTCTAA